>JAYJMB010002820.1:0-14836 GCA_036873735.1 Pouteria campechiana
GAATATTGCCATGTGGCATTCCCATAAGAACCACTAGCTAACGCTGCGACATTTTGCTATCATAGCGTAGCATCCCTATCCATGGAACGGAACGGCACCAGACATCAATCAACAATCAATAGGCAGTTGATGATTGCAACCTTTGTTGCCAGAAATCAATCGATGGGTAGTTGGATTGGAGCGTGGACTTGCAGGCGTTCTTTCAGGCGAGCATTCGGATGGCACGTGGAGCATTTGTATTCAGGCTTCTTTGATGTTTAGCTGGTATGTATCATTTAACAGATGGCTCTGAATTGTGATTGATTAAACTAACATTCCTCCTGGTTCTGGACTGTTCACGGATTATCCCGCGAGTTTGTTTGGAGTCTTGGAACTGGCTTGCCATTTCCCCACATGTCAACACATGTCAACACTACTCTTGGGGAGGAAATTTTTTTTTCTTTAAAATCGTGCAGTAAACGGTATCCAAACATGTAGGAAATAGACTTTTAACAATAGAGATGACGATGAAAAATGTGAATTTATTAAGGTACTTATATGATTTCTTCGTAAAACTTGAAGAATTTTTCACTATATATATATACATACAATTTTCTTAGGACTTTACTTGAACGGCTAGAAAGAAAAACTACTTCAAGACAAGAAACATTTTCATCTTTTTGTTTATTTATATCTATCATAATAAATTTATTTCTTATAAATATTTAATTTCCATAAAAAAACCTGTCACAAATTTCTTTTTTTAATATTTATTATTTTTAATCTAGGCGTGTCGTAACACCCCTCAGAACCTACGAGAAGCGCACGATCGGCCCACAGGCTACCCAGGACTCCTTCCTGGCATGGGATCCCTTGGCACACAACGGGAATGGTCATTAACGCCTGGTTAACCCCGGCCACGCATAGCAGGCAAACGCGTCCATCTATTTCTTAAAATTTTTAAGTGCCAATTATTTATTTACTGCACAAAATTTTCCTCCAATATAACATATTTAATTATCTCAATATTTTTTCTTTCTATTATTATTTATGTTTTTGATTATCCTTGCTTAGTTTTTCATGAAGATTTTTATTTATTTATTTATTTATTTTACTTTATAGTCGATGTGGTGACCTATTTAGCTAAATTAATTCATATTTGTTTTATGCTTGCTTTTTAAAGTCTTTGCCTTTTGGTATTATCTAAACACGCCTTGGATGAAGCTATGGGTTCTTTTTATCATGGAAATTATTTTGGAATAATAAATAATTATAATTCACATTACAATACCAAATAATTGACAAAGTACTGATTTATAATAACACTTCGTCGGATAATGGAAAAGGTTAACTTCATTGTACTCCTTTTTTAAATTAACATGGCATTTTAACTATCCTAATATTCATACTCTTTACTTATTCTTAATTTATCTTTCATTTATTATTCATTATCTTTTCATTCAAACAATTTATCTATCTCATCTCATCTCTTTTCTTTTTTATTTTCTTCTTTTTTCATATTTTTTTATTTCAATTTTGAAACGGAGCCTAGGAGTTTATGTTATAAAGGCTGATTAAATTATAATTTTCTGTGGTTAATGTTAGATTTTAATTATTTTTCTTGACTGGACATGGACGTGCTACACCGCGAATCCTTGTCTGAACACAATTGCGAAGACAGCCAGAAGAACCACTGAATAGTGAATAGGATGCAGATCGCTTGTACAGACCTCTATAGTGAGAGTGAAAAATGGGCCACATGCTGTATATTTAATTCATCGCACCAGTTTAAAAAATTTGGAGTATGACATATTACTTACATATGAAAATTTATTAAAATCAGATAATCAATTGGGTTACAATAAAAGCAAATATATACATTAAAATATTTACTTTAAAAATATGATACAACCCATTTTTAAAATCTTAAAAATATTATTATTAATTTATCTAATTAATAAATATATAGTTAATAATTTAAATTATACATGAAATATCATATAAATTATATATAATAATAAAATAATTTCAGCAGTAAAATTACCCTTCTTCGCAATTGTTTACGGCAACCCACCTTGTTATCTGATTTTAATATTTTTAATATGTAGGTAATATGTTGTATTCTAAATTTTTTAGACGGATGTGATGATTGGGATTCCTTTTTAGGTGGATAAAAATATCCTATCCGTCTCCAAACTTTCACGTTGGGGATCGCTTGATGGATTGTCCTGATTATAAGATTACAGGCTCTCTCTGTAAAATCTCAAGGTGGCTTCATCGTGGTCATCTTCTCCTGCATTTCACGGATTCCAACCAATCATCCGATGGTTTGACCGGAAAATGGCTCTAGATTAAATCTATTCCATACACACATCAACCGGATTTATAATGATGTAAGTAGAGTCTTTGGACCGAACGAAATTAAAATTTCCTTTAAAATAAAAAACGGAATGACATCAATTGAATATACAACGTGTTTTGGTTAGCTTTTGAGATAATCCTGCCGGGGTCCTGGAAGACTTGAATATTATTAGAGGGCATCAGGGGTATTCCTGACATAAATACTCTAACGCTCAAGTCAGTAAATGAGACTCTTTGAGAGGATATAGGCTATTGGCGAGAGCTTATGTATTTGTAGGTGCATATTTGATCTTTTTATACTTGGGCATGAATGCATAGTAAAGATACATACGTAGTTTGTATGTAAGTGGGATGCGAATTCCTACCTAGGAGAGGACTCCAGGGAAATACGCATCTCTGGTCCTTGTGTCATGGAACTGCATAATAACTAGAAGAAGTATCCTATTAGAATTGAGATATAATGTGGCATGGTACCAACTGAACAATAAGTATTAGTGTTAGAGATCCCTAACACCAGTCCCCCCTTAAGGAGATACAAAGTATACTCTTGGACTTTTTGTCTTCTAGGCCATTGCATCATTTTCTGGAATGCGGTGTCACTCAGAAATGAATGGGAGCATTAATTCCTTGGTAATTGATGGAATGAATGGGAACATTAATTGATAGCATGCAATGCTTCAAAATATGTTCCTTAACGCTTGACTTCTCTGCTTTAGCCCTCACAAATGGGGCCTCTTTCTCTGTTCAATCGTATTCTTAAGACCTATTTAACCATGGATCCTAGTAGTTCAAGTACGAGCTCCCAATCTGTCGAGCGAATTCAGTTCCTCTATGAGGAGATCAAAAGGTTGGAAGCATAGCTGAAGTCTGCCAAGTTTGAACTTTGACTAGCCAACTAATGCTTGACCGGGCATACCATCGGTCATATGCAATTCTTGGATCCCATTTGATCCTTAGAAGAAGAGCTATTTGCAGCTTATCATCAGATAAAGGAGTTGGAAGCCATCGTGGATGCCTTAGCCCATTAGCTAGGATTTTCCTTCTTTCTTTTTCTTGTTTCTACTGTAATCAAGCTTACACAATAACATTTTTGTTTTACTTGGATCTTTGTCCTCTGAATAAGTACTTCTTCTTGGCAAGACTAGAGTCTTTGCATCTCCATTTCGCACCGTATTCTTCATAAAAGAACGGTTTTGTCTTTGCTAATCACCTAACACGTCTTTTTGCCTTAAGGCCTAGAAGATCCGTTAGAACATTTCGTTGTTCTAAACTTTCAATGTGACCGATCGACACTTCCGTTCACCTACATGTACAAGGTTTTAATGTGACTAGATGTAAAAATAATCAATTTTTGGGTTTCTCAAAACCCTGGGTGGTTTCATTATGAGCACCGTTAAAAAGTCGTCGCTAGCGAGAAAACATTTCTTGCTCTCAAGCTTCATCTTTGTCTTCTTTTATCTTTTGCCATCACTGCTTTCCTTTTTGTCTATTTTAAGTCATCATTTCCATCTAACCATGGTTGTCGATAAGTCTTTTGCATGTCTGTCTTCTAGCATCGTCGATGACTTCCAATTTTATCCTTTGCTCGAGGGTATGAGCTAGGTGTTTCCCTATTCCTCTGCCCTTCCTTTCCAATCCTCGGATAACCTAATCCTTGTTTCTTTGGGTTCTCTTTGGGCAGGCTTCCACCTTAATCAAGCCCACTTCATTGCTCTTCTCCTTTGTGCTTATGATCTGTCTTCGGGACAAATGGTTCCCGATAGCTGACATTACATTCTTTATCTTTACCGTTTGGTCCATAGTCTTTGGCAGATCCCTATCTTTTCTCTTTCCATGTTTTCCTTCATTTTCTTGCTCAGCAGAGCACCCCATTCTTCCTACTACTATTGTTGGTCACGGTAGGATAGGCTAGAACCTAAGAGGGGGGAGATGTGAATTGGGTTTTATAAAATTTACTTCTTTTAACTCATATTTGATCAAATCCCTCTCTTCCTTTTATGTTGGCATGCTAATCAATATGAAGCAATGGATAAAGCAAGTAAGAACATAAAGCAAAGATCAAGCACAGATATCACATGCAACTTATAATAGTTCGGGCCCTCTCTTGGCACCTACTTTACTCTCTAAGTCAGCCTTACTTGCTATACTCAGGTTCCACTAATCTTTTGTGGAATCACACTTGATTTTTCTGAGCTAACTAAAAACTCATACACTGGTTTTATCGAGCTCACCAGAAATTCAGTATATTGGTTTTTACGAGCTTACTAATAACTCTAACAATGTTAGTTTTCACAAGCTTACTAACAGCTTTAATATTGGTTTTTAAGCTAACCTGCAACTTCTACAAATGAAATCAATGAAATAAGAATTTACATTTTTTGACACATTTCTTGTTGAGCACTAAGGAAGACCTTAGATGCAGTTCTTTTTGGTGCAAAAGTTCTTCCCTTATGTTGTGGAAAAATTGTCTTTGAAGGAGATTAAAGAATGAAAGCTCTTTTGAAATATGAAAGTGATTAGATTTTGACCTTAGGATTTGCAAGTTGATTTCTCTCTTTTTCTTGTTTTTCTTCTCTTTTATTGTCCCCTTTCGTGTTTTTCAAACATCTCTCAAATGCTCCTTAAATAGGTCTTAAAAACTTAATCGTTAGATGAGGAGCGTAGAGTTTTCGTTATTTGCAATGTTCAAAATTTTGATCGTTGGGCATTGTCAGGCGTTATGGCAGGTGCCTGGGCCAAGCGGTCGTGCGCCAGATGATATACCAGGCGGCTGGGATATGTGACTATGTGCTAGGCGATATGTTAGGTGGTTGGGCCATGCTGCTGTGTGTCAGAAGATATGCCAGGTGGCTGGGACATGCGGTTGTGGTCGATTCTTTAGTTTTTCATTCAAGTATATCTTGCTGCCTTCTGGCAAGCAGCAGCCATACCGGCTGTGCTCCTAAGTAGTAGGCACAAGCGGTTGAAGAATTGCGAGGCGATTTCCCTTCTAGTGCTTCATTTCTTGATTCATCTTTCAAGTGTATCATATGATTGTTTATTAGGTAATCACAGATATGAAAGAGATTTTTGGAAGATAAAGAAATATGAATGTATTTTGAAGTCATTTTAGCAAAGCATTTTAAAAATGAACTATGATAGTTTGTTCTTATGGCAGAACATTTGAAATCATAGCAAAGTATGCATGTATGCTTGTTGTCGAAAGTTGGAGTATACATTAGAATACCTATACTTTCTTCTAAAGTAATTTATAGTTGGATAAATATATTCGAAGATTGGTTTCAAAGTTTCTAAAATATATCACGTATGAACTTCAGAGTCTCTAAAGCAATTCTTTAGAGTTTATGATATGACTTTAGAGGTTTAAAAGTTGTATTGAGTGCGAGCTTCAGACTTTTCTGATCCTAAACAGATTTAAAGAGTTGTTTTAGAGTTTCTGAAATTGCATTAAGTACAAGTCTTATAATTTCTAAGAAATTACTTTCGGACTTCTGAGGATGCAGAAATAACTTTTGAAATACTATTAAAGTTTTTAAAATACTTCAAAATTATTCTAATAGCATACATGAGTAATTCAGATACAATTTTTAGGCAATGTTTTAATTCTTATAATCATGTGATCATTATTATTATAAAGTAACTAATTTATGCACATAGATCAACATGAATTGTACATATTAGGCACATGTATAGTTCTATTTCTTATTTTTTAATATTAGCAATATCATTAGCACAATGCAAATTTTGCATAAGTTTTGTTGTTATCAAAATCATCTATAATACATGTGTGGATCATTATCACAATACACGTATGACTCAACATTTTCTCCCTTTTTGATAGTGACAAAACTTGAAGATTTAATATAATAAAGACTATGCTAATGATTCAATAACAAACTCTCCATTTCTAATAGAGATATGTAAGTATGTGGAATTTGATATTAGTCATGACATATGAAGGACTATAAGTTTTCTGCTGACATATTTTTCCTTTTTTTTTTATAACAAACTCCCCCTGACTAATTTGAATTTTATAATTCTATGGGGAATGATATTGTTCATGACATATTAAAACTATTTTTTTCTTGGCAGGAGTCATGAAAATACTTTTATATATTTAGTAAGTCTTTTAAATATATTTCTCCTCCTTTCTTTATTGCTTTTGTTGATTTATCCACCTCTAAAGCAACACAAAAGACTCCTCTTTTCATAATAACCTTGTACCATCAGGAGTAATGAATTTTCTCAATATTTATCTATATTTTCTCCTTATATTTTCTCTATACTTCTCCTTATCTCAATACTTATCTATTTATATTTTTTTATTTATATTTTCTCCATACTTCTCCCCCTATATTTTCTCCTCACTTTCAAATCTTCTTCATACTTCTCCCCTTTTTTGTCAACATAAAAAAGCTCTATCATGGAAGATATGTATTCAAATAGATCCTCTTCTAGTTTTAAACTTTACATCATTTTCACTAGTGGACTTTTCTTCTTAGATGTTTAAGCATACTAGTGATCATGATATGAAATCAATAAGAAAAATGTATTCATGATACCACATGTTGATACCACGAGAACTTTTAAACAAACATTCATAAAATAAGTATATAGTTATTCAAATACTCAAAGTCATGATAGACAGATATCCAAACATTTAGGATTATGCATGATAAACAGATATCAATCATATAGACTATCCTTTTAAAAAAAATCATGATACAAGTATGGATTGTTATAACATAATCATAGATTATACCAAAATATTTGTCTATCACAATCATAATATATGTGTGTGGATCATTAATAGTTATTTCAACCATTTCATACTGTGAGAAAGTTGTGAAATTATCATATAACTATTTGTTGATTATTTATTTATTATAATCATGTAAACAATTTTACCTATGGAACTCAGATCTTTATATTCTTATACAGAATATCCAAAATATTTTTCATTTGTGATTTCTATTTTCCATTTTCCCAAGTTGTACAATAGGTGATAATTGCTTTAGGATTAAACATTCTTAATCTGTTTTCCTATATGATTTTAGTTATCAGTGCTTCATTGCTAGTTAAGTTTATTAGAAGCTTGAGCTATTGGGGAAATGAGTTTCATTATATTTAGATGACTCTAAATCATTTTGCATAAACACACATTCATTTACTAAAATTTTATAATTCTATTATCACAAATTCTTATGTAGTTTTATCCAAAATAGTTTTCAGGTTGTACATTTAAGCAACACGTAATAGTCATTATTTTTCATGCTTACTCATGTACTTCTTGCAAAAAGAGTTAACTGTTGTTCGATAAAATATGGACTATTAGTGTGATATGGATCATCATAACACAATGTAATAGATATGAATGTAGAAAATCATATTGCATAATTAAACACTTATGTCATGAAACTTAAAGTCATAAATAAGCATTATTTTCATGAACAAACATTCATAGAGTAAACTAATGTCACTTGATTTACAATTGTTCATTTCATAAAGAAAGAGATAAATGAAGATCATAAAATATTTAAAACAACTGAGATATACTTTTCTCAAAAAGATATAACTGAAAGAATTAAGATTTCTAAGAGGTATGAGGATCTATAGATGGTCTAGAAGAAGCGGGCTCCCCCTGAGTGGTATCTCTGATGGAAGTCAACTCTTCTATGTTAAAAGTTGGTTCTAGATCCTCAATAGGTGAAGTGGGGTTAGCTCTATGTGTAGGATGGGAAGTTTCAAACTAAGAGAGAAGAATATTTATTTTTTTTCTATCATTTATTATACTTTTTTCAAGTTTCCCATTTCTTCCTTTACTTCTTTTTTTAGTTCCCCTACTTCATTTCTTAATTCCTTTACTTCTAGAAATAATAAAGTATATGCAGAAGATCTTGGATAAATGTCTTCAGGGAAGGTTTTGGGAGGTGAAAACTGTCTATCTGCAATGAGACTTCTTGTGTCAGTTGTTTGCTCTTTTTCATTCATTTCTTCTTCTTCCTCCTCATTTTCATCTTCATCACTCTCCTCATTATTCTCATCATCTTCCTCCATTTCTCTTTTATTCTTTTTTATCATTTTTGCCCATATTCTAATAACTTGATTCCCATTCTTTTTAGAAGTTTGCTCCAACATAGTCAATGTAGACATGTATATGCATGATTCCCCATTGACTGGAACATGAAAATACTCAAATATTTTTATCATCCATACACCATATGAAACTATGTGGTCTATTCTCTGTGGTGAGTGCCCGAATCCAATGAACATGAGGTTTGACAAACTGACCTTTTGATAGGTGTATAATTTCCATAAAACTTTGGCTTCAGTTATTGTAGCTTGCTCTTTCCTCCAAGCTTAGGTATGAATATATTTCCAAAGACTTTTCTAATCATCCTGAGCTCAATGGTTAAGTCTCTTGTTCTCATGTAAGTGTGGGCAGATGTATAAGTTGTACTTGAAGATATTTTATTAAAAATTTCTTCCTTTTTCAGGTCATCCTTATCTTCCATGGCTGGTACATCTAGTTTTTCTCTAAGGTATTCTTCTGGTGATAATAAGTTTGTTTCAAAAATCATTCTCACACCTTTTACCATAGATTCATAAGATCTACCTTTTCAATTGAAGTAAAATATGAGAACTAGCTCTCTGAAGATTGGTGCTTCATATTTCATTAGTTCAGTCCGTCCTTAATAATTTAACATTGTTCGAAAGTTAGATTTGCATTTATCAAGAAAATGTAGATCAATCTTCTTCTGAACATGAATGGGTTTGCTAAGCATTGAGGTATAAAACTTGAATTTCTTGTCTTCACTATCAAAGTAATATTCGAGTAAATTATTTGGTTCAAATTTGGTAGTTGGAACCTTTCTTCCATCAACCTCTTTTGGCAACTTGCTCAAATCAAATTTCTTTGGCCTTCCTTCTTCTGTTTCTGTATTTTCTTCTTTAACATTCACATTAGGTTGGGAAGGGAGGTTACCTACATTATCTGTGACTTGAGATCTTCTTAAGCTTCTAGAGGTTGAAGGCTAGGAAGAAGATGCTCCTCCTCGAGTCCTACGTCATTTCACTCCTCTTTGGAGTTTGAAGATAGTGACCTTTGGTGCCATTGAGATATGGGAATGTGTTGGGAAAGGTATATGTTTAATGAAACGATTCTAATGGAGGTTTAGGAATGGCAGGCACTTGCTCTCTTTAATTGTAGGAGGCTGGCAACAAAAGATGGAATGAGAATAAAATTGTTCGATGCGTCGGGTTTAAAGAGTTTCAAAACGGTAGGCGGTTGTGAGAGCAGGCGCCTAGCATCATAGGCGCCTAGTGTCACAGGCAATAGCGCTTCGAAAAAAATATTCTTAGAAATATGAATTTAAAGATTTTATTTTATTCTATCCCTATTTAATTTATGATTGTACAATATTACAAGCATTTTAAAACATGTCATGCATATCAAATATTTTCAACATCAAGTATAAAACAAAACATATAGTTGCATAATTTCGATTTAAGCATGCTAAATCATTACAAACATAAATAATAATAATATATTAAAATGAAACAATGTAAAAGCCTTTTTGAGAATTCATCAAGATTTATATAATTATTCAAGTTTATTTATTCATAATGATTTAATCTAAAAAAATCACTAAGAGTGAAATTCTTATTTAAGATCTTTCAACTGTGTGGCTTTCTTATCAAGGATTAATCAATTTTATATATTGGCTTAGATTTTTAGAATTATTTATCTTAAATATTTTAGCTTAATAAATTTATATATATATGTGCAATCAAGACAATTATTTTAGAGATATTTAGAGTATATTGACATATAAAGCATGATTCAAGTGGAGTAACTTATCTTTCTTCATTACTTCTTTTGTAGATGCTTTTAGTTGGGCTCATGAGTAAAGATGCTAAATTTGATTCTTCATTTTGGCATTCGTAGTTTAGAATCATTGTTACTTTAATCATTTTCTTTAGCCGTTGCAGCTTTGACTATAATCTAAAAGCTTTTTGATAATCTTCTAAATGGAGAAACTTATTCTGCATTTCTTTTGAAAACTTTCAAAATATTTCTGATAACTTCTGAGGGTGCTTAGAAGTTCTTAATGATTGAGTTTCTGAGTGCATAAACATCTTCTGCATAGTTATGTGTAACGTATCTCTATTTTTTTTCTTCCTTCTGTGCAGAGTAGAACTTAGTCAGAACTTCTGTATTCACTTGACTATATTCTGCATTAATTTTGTACGGAATATAGTTTATTCAGAGATTCTGTATCAATAATTGTAGAAGTTCTGAGTTATGGGCGCAAAAATGGATCTTGTTTCTATGGTGCTCATATTCGAAGGTTAGAATTTTTGCAGAATTCTGTGTAAGTGAAATTTTTTTTTTTTGAGCTTCTCTTTATTGCAGAGACTTCACTTGCTTTTGTTAGCTTCTGAGAAACTCCTGATAATCTTTTATGAGTCTTGAAAAATATCTTATCCTTTGCAACTTTCTTCTATTTTTCTGATTACTTCGAAATGTTTCATTAAATGCCATTTAGTCCTGCATTATTGCGTCATTTTGAAGCCTCTGAAGTTGTGCTTTCATTACCTCCAAAGAAATTATTTGAAGACGCTTTTCAGAGCCTTCAAAGCCACATTTCAGAGCCTTCGAAGACATATTTCAAAGACTCTGAAGCTATATTTCAGAGCCTCCGAAGTATTGTGTTGACCTCTTTGATATTACCTCCAACGCTTCTTTCTTTGCCATCAAAATCAAACTTTGAATTTTCTATATCCTTGGACGTAACTGTTTTGATTTTGTTTTTTTTGAATCGTTTCTTCATTTCTTCTGGATTACATATGTCGAGAACATTTTTGCAATTTTTCATTAATAAAGAGTTCAAATAGATATGTTCTACACATAATATCAATGCAATATTTTGTTTAGCACATGGTATGCAAAAGATATTGGCAAAAAATGGGCTACATTATTTTAGGTAGATTATTTATTATTCTATTTTATTTATGTTGAGATTTTCTTTGTTTAAATTTTCTGATTGAAGCATTTAGATTTTTAATATCTTCAAGTTATATTTGATTAAGATTATTAAGAATTAGAAAGAAACCAATTCTATAATTGTTGAGAAATACAAGATATTATTGTTTAATCATATGATCACTTAATATATTTATGGATGTAGTTTTAAAATGAAAATTTTCTTTTTAAGCTTATTTGGAATTAAGGTAATTTTTTTCTAAAAAACAATTCTGCTTCTAATTTTCCATTATTGAATATCAGAAATGTTGATTTCTAAACTTAATTTAATTAAGTTTCAAATTACCATTTTTATATTTTCTTATGAATGTATAGTGTTTTAAAGTTTAGATAAAATATATATTTCTTTGGTATATTTATCCTCAAGATTAAGTTGATCATTTTTGCATAGCTTTCCTAATTTTAAATATTTTTTTGAATTCATATTTTTGTTATAGTTTTATAATTTGATATATATAGATATGTATATTTCTAAGCTAAATTCTAAAGTCAAGCTATTTAAGACAAAAGAATAAGTGCATAAAACATAGATATCAAGTAAAAGAAAGTTCGGTTTGAGTTGTCACCCTTGTACTTTCCTTGTCTTCCTTGAATTTATGGAATGCATTTTTGTTCAACCAGTGTCAAGAAACCTTTTGTCTTTTGAAGTAACTTGGTATTTCATCTTTTCTTCATTTTTCTTCTTTATTTCATAGTTTTTTGGTAAGAAGAAATCATTTGAGTTTTTGAGTATAAGATATTTCTTCTCTTCCTTTCTTCTTTCTACTATTGTTCTTTTCTTCCTTTTTCTCACTTCTTTTTCTTCTTTGACTTGCTTCATATGTCTTTTTTGAAGTGCAAGTCTTTTTTTATCATCTTTATTTTCTTCAGATATATTCTCCTCAACTTGAGATGATTCCTTTACTCTTCATCCTTTTGTTCTTCAATTTGAATTTGGGATTCAACAATTTCTTTTTGAGTTTCAATCTCTTCTTGAGATTGTTCTTCTTCAATATGTGATAGTTCTTTTATTGACAGTTCTTCTACTTTCATAGATTGATCAATTTTCTTTTCTCCTTTTTCTTAAAGAGATTGTTCCATTATTTTATGAATCCCTGCACTCAAGTTATTCTTAGTATAGATATTAGTTTCATTCTGCAGTAAATCAATTTGCCTTTCAGAAATAACTATTAACTTGTATATTATATCTTTTGCATTTTTACAGGTTGAGACATGATTACAGAGGGTGGGTCATAGAGCATTTAACAAAGTATTTTTGGCTTTGATGTTTACTTGCCTAGCTCTTTCATCATCTTTATTTAAATCAATAAAGATAACTTTTCACATTTCAAAATCATTGACCATGAGGCTTACTTTTGTCCTCTTTTTCCATTGATCAAAACTCATTCCCTTAAACTATGGAATTTGTGTGATGGAATATCCTTTAGAGAATATGATAGTAGACAGTATTGGGTTAGCCAAATAGATCACTACAAATATTTATGTAGCCTACACTGATACCACTTGTTGGTCCTGGTAAGATAGGCTAGAACCTAAGGGGGAGGTGAATTGGTGTAATGCCCCACTCTCCTGAGGCCGTTACTCCATTTTACACCGTAAATTCACATAGTCATACCATGATTTTCTCACTTCTAGGGTGGGTTGCTTTGATATTTTTTTTAGTTGACCTAATTTCTAAAAAATATTGGACAGAGTCTCCCTTGAAAATAAGACTATCCACCTAGATACAAATATTCATCACATATTATGATACATTTCTCCATTATAATTCATAAAAGTAAGAAATTATACACTCCAATATTTCTCTATTCATCCACACAACATCCTTATAACTCTACAGGCTGCCCCTAGGACTGCGACTGCATCATGATGACAATGAATCTACCACACCACTATACAATTTCTATTCCATATACACCATACACCTTACACTCTAATATTACAACAATATGCTTATAAATTACAATTATACATCATGAGACATAAATTAATTACAATTACAATATACATAAAGTGAGAAATTTCCAATTACCATATAAAAAAAATACAAATTTAACTATTATACGTTCTTACCAATCTTGCTTCTTCTGGACTTGACCTATCAACTAAAAAAAATAAAACAGGGGTAAGTCTAAATAGACTCCATAAGTAGACTGCATGACAATCAATAATTCAACCAAAATCAACAAAATCTCATCCATCCAAGTAAATAGGGATCCATAAGGTATCCCACATATCAATCCAAATAGATATGTTTTCAAACTCAACACAACATCTCAAGATATCTTAGCATGAAGAATATAACATTAATTGCATATTCTAAAGTAAATTATACACTCTGGGATAATTACTTATCCCAAATCACACACACATATATAACATATATGCATATATTATAATTTATATTCATGGGATAACTATGATCCCTTAATTCAGACATCCATACATTAAAATAATAATAGCAATTATAAGCAGGGATATTTTCTATCCCCTCCCAAACTATACATTAACATAAAATATTATAATGTTGTATTATATAACAATCAAAGACATGCCCACATCATAGCATTTTGGGATTTTTACTAATCCTAATTCTGATACATATTCATATTGCATGTAATAAGAAATGAAATATTTACAATTTCATATAAGTTACATACATAATTATCAATCCATATATTCACATATAAGAGCATTATCAAATTACTCAGGGGATAACCATTATCCCCACCCAATCACACAGGTAAACACGCACAACCTACTTACCTCAAAATAATCCGCTTCATAATCTACATCTCTTCATACTTAACTTGTTGCCCCAATGCCAGAAAATACTACACATATCACATAAATCCCATATCTTATTTACATATACATATCTATAAATAATTTTTATTAATATAATGGAGCATAATAATCATATTTTCAACCTAATGCATCTCTTTACATTTTACATAATTTCATTTTTGTACTACCATTATCCACACACTTCTCAACCATCCACACACTCCTCCCCGAGAGGCACATAAATCAGAACACTACCATTTCACTCTTTAATGCGTTAGGTCCATCCTTGTACTCCCAGCTAGAAGCTTGCCAGACCTACACAGCTATACTGCTGTATCCAGTGGCACCCCACCCTTATCACCTCATGAGAGTACCAGTTGTCCATAAACACGCCTACATAAGCTACTTAGGCCAATCATAGTAATCAGGCCATCCAGGCCAATAGCAATGCCCGGCCATGCCGGTTGTCCACATAACTGCTCATTGGCTAACCAAGTCATTCATCACCACATGGAGGATACAGGTTGGCCCAATGACCATCATTATATATATATATATATATATATATATATATATATGAACTATACTGGGCTCTACGCCAACCAGGCGCCACAACTCGAATTTATCGACACCCCAGGGGCATAGAATACATATACATAATTT
>JAYJMB010002821.1:0-14835 GCA_036873735.1 Pouteria campechiana
TTTTAAGTGTAAGAGGAATTAGAAATTAAAAGGGAAGCAGACCGAACAAGGGAATCAAAGCAAGGGCATCCAGCGCAAAAGAGGGAAGCACGGAATTACAAAATAAGGACATAAGCAAGTTAAAATGTTTCAACTGTGGACAACCGGGACACTTCGCTTGTGACCGCACTAAGGTGAAGAAGATAACTCTTATTCCACAATCTCTTTCTTGTGCATATGTTTCTAGCTCGGTCATGCTAACAGAATCTCCTTAATTGTGGATTATAAACTCAGGAGCAACGGACCATGTAGCTCGAGATCGCTCAGTATTTTTGAAATACCATCGAATACCTGCAAAATCTAGGTGGATATTTATGGAAAACAATTCTAAAGTAGAAGTACATGAAATTGGAACATGCAAGTTGGACTTACAAGGTGGACAAAGTTTACTACTAAACGATGTCCTATATGCTCCAAATATTCAATGAAATTTAGTATTAGTTACTGTTCTTCTTAAGTTAGAATACAATTTGAATTTTTCTAGCAATGGACTTCAAATTTTGAAAGAAACTGCATGTATTATCATTTTAAATTCTAGCAATATTGAAAATTGTTATACAATGACATCATCTTCTATGAATTTGAATGATGATGTATTATGACATGTTAGATTGTGTCATATAGGCCAAGACAGGATAAATCGTTTGGCTTAAGATGAATTGATGGGTCGACTAGCCAAAGTTTTATTATCATTGTGTGAACATTGCTTGGCTAGTAAAGCAACAAGGAAGCCTTTTGGAAAGACATCCTATGGAACTCAACCATTGCAACTTATTCACTCTGACATCTGTGGTCCTATGAGTGTGAGGGCGAGGCCTGGTGGCTCCTATTTCATCACCTTTATTGATGATTACACATGCTTTGGATATGTTTACCTGATCTCCTATAAATTTGAAGTGTTCGATTATTTTAGAAAATTTACAAGTATGGTTGAGAATCAGTTAAACATAACCATCAAAGGATTACGAACAGATCAAGAGTGTTAGTATTTGTCAGAATAATTTAAGAAATTCTGTGATGAAAAGGGTATAATCAGGTAGCTGACAATTCTATATACTCGGCAACAAAATGGTGTTGCAGAGAGAAAGAATAGAACCCTATTAGACATGGTGAGATCCATGATGGCACAGGCAAAATTACCTATCTCCTATTGGAGAGTTGCTCTTTTGACTGTTGCATATGTACGCAACTGTGTACCCACTAAATCGATCACATCAACGCTCTATGAGTTGTGGACAGGAAGAAAGCTTGATCTTAGCCTTTTGAGGCCTTGGGGATCAGTGGCTTATGTTCATAACACATCTCACAAACATGGAAAGTTAAGTATATCTTTATTAGATATTCTGATTCTTTCAAGGGATACATGTTCATCGGTGAACATGATGATGACACTATGAGTGAAATAGAATCATGAGATGTTACATTATTAGAGAATAAATTCCCTAATAGAGGAGAAATCGAGAGAAATATTTTATTCTATGAAATGAATGAATCCAAAGAAATTGGAGGGCAAAATTAGTCTGTTGAGAAGGATAATGGTCCACTTTAACTATCTGTTTTGAGTGGGAGCATTCAGCCAAATTTTTCGGAACCCTCATTGAGGAGAAGTAATTGTCTAATTACGAAGCACTGACATTTTTTGATCGAAAGTGAGGCGCTTATGATTTCTCCATTGGACGAGGATGAGCCTAGAATAATTTCTGAGACGCTCTCATGCCCTGCAAAGGATAAATGGAAAAAAAAGCAATGGAAGAAGAAATGATCCAACCATGTCTGGGACTTAGTTGAACTTCCACATGGACGCAAGCCTATTGGGAATAAATGGTTCTCAAAATCAAGCGCAGGGTGGATGGATCCATAGAAAGGTATAAAACATGCCTTATGATGAAAGGATTTACCCAAAAAGAAGGTATGGATTTTAAGGATATTTTCTTCCCGGTGGTAAGATTTACCTCAATCCAATTAATTCTAGCCATCATCGCACATTTGGACCTCGAATTATATCAAATGGATGTAAAGACAACATTTTTCAATGAAGAATTGGATGAAGAGATCTACATTGATCAGTCAACTACTCTTGTAGAAGCAGGCCAGGAGGAAAAAATCTGTAGACTTAACCACTTGATCTATGGATTAAGATAATCATCCAGGCAGTGGTATTTAAGATTTCATCGAGCAATATTAACAATTGATTTTTCAATGATCGATGAAGACCATTGTGTGTATGTCAAGAAGTTTGAAGATAATTTTGTAATATTATCTTTATATGTGGATAATATTTTTTATAGCGGGAAAGAATAAAAAGTTTGTCGTCATTATTAAGGAATGGTTATCCTCAACTTTTGAGATGGAGTACATGGGTGAGGTAAGCTACATTCTCGGGATGAAGATCCTGAGAGATCTATCAAAAAAGTTAATATCTCTTTCACAAGAGACATATATTAACAAAGTTCTTGAACGATTTCACATGCAGAATTGCAATCCCATAGATACTCTTATCGCCAAGGGTGATGGCTTGAGCCTTGAAATGTGCCCAAAGACCCTAGATGAAATCAATGACATTAAAAAAGTTTCTTATGCTAGTGTAATTAGCAGTTTGATATATGCTATGATGTGTATTCATCTAGATATTTGTTATATCATAAGGTTAGTCAGTCAATACCAGTCTAACCCAGGATGTGAGCACTCAAAAGCTGTTAAGCAAATTTTCAGATACCTCAAAGGTACTATGAACTACATGCTCTACTATCAAGGACATGATTTGCAATTAAGGGGATCTACAGATGCTGATTGGGGTGGTGACCTTGATGAGCGTAAATTCATATCTAGATATGTATTCTCACTAAATAATGGAGTCATATTTTGGAGTAGCAAAAAACAGTCATGTGTAATATTATTAACCATGGAGAGTGAGTTCGTAGCATGTTCAGCTGTAGTGCAGGAGGCAGTTTGGTTGAGGAGATTCCTAGTAAATCTAAAAGTCAGTATTTTGGTTGATAGGCCTATATGTTTATATTGTGATAACCAAGCGGCTAGTGCACATACTAAGGACTCTAGATATTACAGTAGAACCAAGCATATCGGCATCAAGTATAATTTTGTAAGAGACATCGTAGCCCAAAAGTTAGTAATACCTGAGTATGTCTCAATGCATAGGATGTTAGTTGACCCTTTAACTAAACCTATCACGAGAGGTGTTTATGGGTCATATTAAATCCATGGGATTGCATCGATTTTGACTGTATCACTTGTATTGTTCTTTCATTGAATTATGTTAAATAAATATATTTTGATTTGGAATCAATTGTTTGTATTTATAGCATTATACTTATTTATAAATAAAACATGTATGTAAGACGGGTAGAGAGATTTAACCTACTCATACAAGCATTCGCCTTTGACATTCGGAGAATATGCAAAGATGAGATTGTTTATTTGCCACACTCGAGGATTGTTGGACTTAAGCTTATATCAACTTAACTGACAATTAAGTTAAGATCATCAGTTGAATGATCAAGGGTTTTATTGATAACCATATACCTGTAAGATAGTTAGATGTGAGACCTTGATAAGCACTTGGAGATGGTGGCTATCAAGTTAGGCACGGTTAGAGGAACTGTGTGAATAAACTAAGATTTGTATGGTGTTTGAGATGGACAAACACTTTTTTTTAGAATTGTCTCCACCATAGAATGTGTATCATACCATGTTTGCTCGATGCGAAAGATAAGGAAAGTGAGCAAGAGTATCCTTATTTCCTCATTGTATGAGTTCTTTAAAGGCTAGATGAGCTTTTTTAAAAACCTCAAGGGACTTCTTGATATATCTTGAAGTGACAGTTCAATGCTTACTATCTTGATATTTTATCAAAGGGTTATAATTGATATGACCTAGCGAGATATGTCAGAAAAGTGGTTGGCTGAAACGGATAGGTATAATCTGAGAAGTTGGACTGAATATTCTGTTCACATTGGAATCTACATGTGATTCTCTGACCAAACAATCATATTTTGGTATGATTGTGAATACATGGTAGACGCGCGCATATGTTAAGGATTAATGAGGGATTAGAAATGCTTAAATAAAAATGTGACATAAAATCAGTCTGGGGCAGATCGAGTTGTAATTTTTTTCCTTCAGGGTTGTAGCCTCCAAGTATCCCTAATAGGTGCATGGTTGAGTTCCTAAAGTGCAGGGTTAAGTCATCAGTCGCACAATCCATTTGGCTGTATAATTGATATTTAAGATCTTCCTTAGTTTTTATATATATTCCAAAGCCCATCATGTGTCAGTAGGAGATGTTGAACATTGCCACCCATGATGGAAGCAATATCTTTCAATGAGATGTGATGATTTGCCATAAGGGGTTGCTCTCATTTGTTCGACATCCCCCTTTCTATTTATATATACGTGATGGGTAGAGAGGCAAAATAGTGGGTTTAACGGAGGTCTTAGCATAATCTAAGCCATCTGGATTATGGATCAGAGGCATTTCCGTGTTTGTGACTTGCCTTGGACTAGTTGATAGCGGATGGTGCGCGGATTAGAGCTTGAGGAAGATAGTCAATTCTAAAAGGTATGCTTCCGTTGTGATTACCCTCCATTTTATTACCAACAATTTCAGATCGCAATGCACTATAGGAATCTCACAGTCATAGTGCAAATACTCTATGTTATCAACAACACCAATAGCTATCTTCCAACCTTTGCTTTAGATCTAGTGACTTCTTGTATTCTCCATGCAAATTGTTTGTCTTATGCAATCAATCCTCCAAGCTCCCATTTGGCAGGAATTGAAAGACTAGTGCTTTGAAAAAGTTGCTTGAGCACGTATTTAAGATCTTGACTAGGTTTTGGTACCAAACATTACGCATGGATTCACATTCCCTGATGAAGCTATTAGGTCCACCATAAATGTCCATTTTAAAGACCTTGATCGCAATGACAGTCCCATCATGCAGAGTGCCTCTATAAACTGACCCAAAATCCCTTCCCCTAGCAAGTTATTGGGGCTAAAATTGTCCATTGCAGTCCTTATATCATAATATGTGTATAATGTAGGGGCTCGATCTAATGAAATTACATCAACAATCGAAGTATTTGCTAATTTTCTTTTCCCTAATGTGCAAAAGACCAACAGAATACTGCACAAAAATCAGAATGCCAAGGCATCGATCACTACCCCCATGATGAGGTTCACTTTCGACTGAGAACTGTTTTCAGTCGACTTGCAACTGGGTAGACCCAAATGAGGCTTGCCATAGAGATCAGAGTTTCCAACAAGACACCTCCCTTTGGCACTTCACCTTGAAGCTTGTTCATTGAAAGATTTAAGAATTTTAGAGCCCCAAGTGACTCTAAGGAGACTGGTATTGGACTAGACATGTTGTTTGATGAAAGGTCAATTTTTTCTATTCCTTTGAACTCACCAACTGATCTGGTTATTGGACCTCTAAACGAATTTGCAGCCATGTTAAGATCAACCAAACTTCGACAGTTACTAATTGTAGTACAAATTCTTCCCGATAGCCAATTGCTAGAAATATCAATTGTATGGACTGCCTGTAGCCTCCCAATCACCATTGACAGTGGCCCACTTAGAGAATTTTGAGATAGATTGAAGACTACCAAGAGGTTGGGAAGGCTGAATATCTCTTCGATTATTGATTCTTCAAGCTTATTAATAGATAGTTCAAGAGTCTGGCGCCCGTGGCAATTGGCTAAGGATGAAGGAATGGATCCTGTTAGATGGTTTTCATTCAAACTCAATTCATTCAACCTTGTCAAAATTCCCAAAGACTCTGGAATTGACCCATTAAAGGAATTCCCCTGCAACCAAAGCCTCTCCAGTTTTGTCAGATTTTCGATCATCCATGGGATATTCCCTGTCAATTTGTTATACATCACTGACAAGTAGGTCAAGTTGACGAAATTTTAAATTTTAGCAGGCAAGGTTCCCTCTACTTAATTGCATTCCATCTCTAACATCTTCAGCATGCATGAAAGGTTAGAAATGGAGGGTGGAAGTTAGCCTGTGAGTCAATTGGTGATAATTGAAAAGATTTCAAGATGGGGTGAATTTGACAAGGATGTAATGAAATCCAGCCCATCTGGCCCATCGCTAACCAGCTGATTCAACTCAAAATTTAGTATCTCAATGCTAGGCAAGTTGTATAGCAAAGGAAGTTTGTGACTGAAACTGTTATTCAAGAAATCGGCATGTTGGAGAAGCAAGGCATTAAATAAAGAAGATGGTATGGGCCCTGAGAGTCATTCATAACCACTAGCAGAACCTGCAGATTAGGCAGTTTGAGAAGAGGTCTGATGGGAGACTACCCCTTAGTCGATTGTTTGTTACTTTGAGTTCCTTCAAAGAAGAGAGATTGAGCAGCAATGGAGGGATTTCACCCTTTAGACTATTGCTGCTGACTTCTGTATTAAGTAGCAGTTGCAGCCAACAAAGCTCAACAGGTATCGATCCAGCAAGACCGTTCCGAAGTAAAATTAGATTGTCAAGCAATGACAGATTGCCAAAAGATGAAGGAATTGACCCAGTTAGACAATTTCTTGCAAGGTCTAGGACCTGAAGCTTCTGTAGACTACTCCACTCGAGCAGTATTATTCCATTTAAGTGATTACTTGTTAATAACAGATACCTTAGTTGGGAAAGATTGCCTAATTCAATAGGAAGTAGGCCTTAGAAATTGTTGTTTTGAAGGTAGAGCTTGCGGAGGAAGGAGAGATTAATAATATGGGGTGAGAGGTAGCTTGATAGGAGGAGGTTTCATAATCTAATGGCTACTACACGCCGATGGGAAGATCCACAGACGATGCCTGTCTAGTTACAGAATGTGGTGTTGGGAGTCCATGAGTCGAGGATTCTTTGGGGGTCAGTGTGTTGACAAATTTGTTTTGCCCATGATTGGCATGTGGGACCAGTGGGGACCACATGCATTTATTATGCATAGGAAGAGGCCCGACACTGCCACCGATGGCAACTACATAACGCATTCGGTGGTGGCAACAGCAACGGTAGGCAGATGATTGCTGTTGCTGAATGAGACTGCCACTCCCATTTACACACTCGCCTTGTCTATAAATTGAATCATTAACAGACGAGAAATAAGCAAGTGAAGAAAGTGAGAAAAGAAGAGAGTGAGCTTATCTGATTCGAAATCAATAGGCATTTAGTGTTGTGAGATACATGTAATTTTCCATCTTGGTGATTTCACATTCGACTAGTGTCTTTCATATTCAGATACAAGTTCAAACCATAGGATTCTTTGCTTTCGCTGGATTCTCTGAAAAATGAATGCATTTTATTTATTTTCTTAATTTCCAACACAACGATAATGGAGGATTTGAATTGGAGAAGGGACAGTTGGGTTGTGGTGGAGCTGAAGGAGGCTAAGGAGTGAAGGAGGAGACAGAAGAGGAGGAGAGCAAAGAGGAGATTTTGAGCAGAGAGGGTTTTGGTGTCTGGGTCCATTCATGGTTTGTTATAGCTTCTTGATAGGTGCATGCATGTTGGAGGCTCATAGAAGTAGTTAGGGGAGAAGTTCTTGTGATTTAGTGAGAAGGATTATTGGGGGGCTAGTATCCATTGACCCAAATATTTTTTAAAAATCCATCATATTTTTAAAGTAGTTCTAATTAGTCATTTTTAACCATGGTACTTAAAAACAATTTTAATCAAAAATATTTATAGGCAATACAAAAGGTAAAATTTTTAATTAAGACTCTTTTGAATTTAAAATGCCTTTTCATATGCAAGATGTAAGAAACTTTCTAACACAAGTTTATAAAATATTACTTTTATTCATATTTCACTCGCCACAACTATCCACGTGATTAAGACTATTTTTTATTCTTTTAATAATTTTAAATATTTAATTATAATAAATTAATAATTATTAAATAAGATAATAATACTTAGACAATACCAATCATTAAAAAAACACGCATGTAATAAAAAGATAAAAATATATAAATATAAAAATATTTTTCAATATATACATTTATAAAGTGACAAAGCATGTGAATAATTTGGATTATTATATATGACCCAAATTTTAAAATTGCATAATACTAGTATGTCTAATGAATGTAATAAAAATAATGTGGCTCATATGTATTTGATATAACACATGATAATTTTAATTTTTATTATTTTTACATTCTTTAGATATGTTCATAAGTAAACTAATAAAAATTAAAATATATAAAAATTTAATTATGACAAAAAAGTTTCTTAACTCTTGCCTATGCATCATTGCCTGGGAAAGCATTTTAAATTTAAAAGAATCTACTTCAAATTTAATGATTTACTAAAAGTGTCATTTTCGGTTTGAAAATAACCCGTCTAATTACTCGGGGGTCAACCTTACGGGAAGATACAACACAATTGACCATATGTGATTGTTTTTACCATATAAAATTGATGATTCCATATACACACACGCACACGTGTGTGATGTTTGGTTATTCTTTTATATTTAATTTTATCTTTGTTATTATTAATTCCATATTATCTTTTCATTCGAGAAGTCCACTGTTTCATAATCAACTTTCTCATTCTATGAAAAAGTCTTTCATTTATAAGGTTTTTTATTTGATTAAATGCTTACATCAACTATACGCGGAACCGAGTAGCTTGATCGAATACCTGAGGCGAGAAATACCAAGGACATTCCGGTCAACTGTTCATTTCCTCTCTTGATTCAAAGCTCAGCCTCCTTCAGGTCTTAGTTGATCTGAGTCTGGTCAAACATCTTTATCCGCCACCTTCCAGAACAACTACTAAACCAAACCTTTCTCTGACATGAGCCAAACCTACCATAAAATCAGCTTGAAATCTGGCGGAGGCATTGCCTATTAGCTCGGTTCGGCCAGTCAGGAAGCTTGTTTACGGCCCTAAATCTGTATCTAGTAAACTCAGAACATCGACTGAGCCTTTATTCGATTCCAATCAGTATTACGGTTGCTTTGGGCAGGGTGTAATTTGATAGATGGTGAATTGAAAAGTTATATTTGAAACAGATGAAAGTAAAACAGAGAATGATATCATTAAAGTAGTCTTTTTGATAGAAAGATAAGAATAACAATTAAAAATATAATAACGATGAAAAAAGAGTGGCTGTTACTCCTTTAATCAAATGCAAGACAAAAAGGATTGGCTAATAATGGGCTTAAATTTAACCGCACCTGAAACCGCATCTGCCGTGTTCAGCATTCAACCAAAGAAAATTTTCAAATAAGCCTTTCATTTATCTTTCAATTTTAGATTAGCCCTCGAAATTTTTAGTCATTGTTTTTTTATTGAAAATTCCGCACCGGGTAATATTGCTAACACTTGCGAATGGCTACTCTCTGGTGTAACAGCTTATTGGCAAGTAAAATGATAATTACATCCTTAAATATAATCCTTTGTCTTAACGGGATGCCCACTCGTTCTCTCCTGCCACCCAAGCCAATGCCCTTTCCTGCGCAATCCCATGAATCCGATGGGGAGAGTGACAATAGTAGCAAATCTGGTGATCTTAGACTCCTCAAAGCCAATGTGCTTATTAGAAGTTCTTCTCCCAAAGAAAAATGTGGCAGAAGAAGCCACCAAAAGCTAAAAATCAGTACTCTCAACGATTCTAATGAGGGCAAAAAAGTCATTTTGATGTATCGTTCATGCAATTAATTATTCATTTCACAGTTCTGAGAGGAGTAGGTCCATCTGCATATATCTTAAAATATTATATAACCTATTTACAAAGGGTAATGATTCAGTGCAATCGAATGCATGAAATGACTTCATGCAGCCAATCCATGTTGGGCTTACCTTAAAAATCGGTTAAGATACAATTCACCCATCATATTTAGTATTATGATTTTATTAACAAGACCTTAAATCATTTATATAGGAGGTTTCTATGATTGATATTATTTTAAAAAACTTTGAATGGACTATATATTCACTTCTGAACAATTTAATTTAATTTTTGACATATTTTTTAACACAGTAAATAAGTGTATATTGAGCAAGATTTCGAATGATTTAGATCTAATAAAAATATAATTTTTCATAAAAAGATAAATACGTTGAACATAGCTTTTTATGCACTTATAGCAGAAATTCCACGTAGGCCTGCAATGAAATTTTCCTTTTATTAAAAGGGTCTTTTAATTCTTATTTTTTTAGCTTAAAACAATCGTTATGGGTACACGGAACCTTCAAACTCGTTAGGTAAAATACCATACGCGTGAAAAGGACACGGATCTTTTCATTTCTTTTTCCTTTCATGTGTTCCTGCATTTTCCCTTCGTAACGTAGCGTATTTTTCCACGCAACGTGCCTTTAATTCTCCCTGTGCTTAACGTTTTCGTCATTTGACTGTGGCAGGTCTAATAAATATTTCCAATAAACCAAAAGGTTGGTGGGAATTGTCTCCATGGTAATGTTGTGATGCATTGCCATGAAATGTCGGTAGGTACTTTGTCACATGGTCTTTTCACTATCTAGACACTGAATACTTTATTTTACTACTACTAATAATAGTATTAATAATGCTAACAAATCAAAGTTGCGACTAGAGGGGCGAAGGAGAGAGCGAAGAGGAGATTTTGGGCAGTGAGGGTTTTGGGTCCATTGATGGTTTGCTATCGCTTCTTGATAGGTGCATGCAGGCTGGGGGCCCGTAGAAGTATTTGGGGGAGGAGTTCCTGTGGTTTAATGAGGAGGATTGTTGGCGGGCTCGTATCCATCGATGGTTTTCTGCTGCTTCTTGATAGGTGTATGCACTCGTAGAAGTATTTGGGGGAGGAGTTGCTGTGGCATAATAAGGAGGATTGATGGGGGGCTCGTATCCACTGATGGTTTGCTGCCGCTTCTTTATAGGTGTATGCACTCGTAGAAGTATTTGGGGAAGGAGTTCCTATGGTTAAATGAGGAGGATTGCTGGGGTTTCGTATCCATTGATAGTTTACTATAACAAAAATAGCCTAATGCAGCCAACTTTTTGGTTGCATTAGGCCCCAAACAGTTGCATTAAGCCTAATGTAGCAAAAAAAAAGGCAGCCAAACGTTTGCTTTTGCCCTATCACAATTGGCTAAAGGCGACCATTTTTTTGTTTGGTTGCGTTTGACCAAACACAGTGAATTTTTTTTTGCTATGTTTGACTAAACGTAGCCAAATTTTTTTTGCTGTGTTTGTTCAAACGCAACTAATTGTTGGCTGCATTTGACCAAACGCAGCAAAAAAAAAATTTGGTTGCATTTGGTAAAACTCAACTAACCTAAAATGACAGCATTTGCTCAAAGTAGCTAAATTGGTCAAATGCAGCCAACCCAAAATGACTGTGTTTGGCCAAATGCAGCCAATTTTTTTGTTACTTTAGATCTAATGCCCACAACATAATGTCCTATTATATTTGGGTAATTGCTGTGTTTATTTACCATAATAATAACTATTCTTTCAAAAGTAAAGGTGAATACTTGAAAATAAGAAATATAAATGTATTGTATATAACATTAACTCCAAAATTACACATAATCCTAGTCAAAGAAATCCTGTGAATGAACAAATGTTATGAATAATTACTTTACATATTCTTAGAAGAGTAAAATAGAAGAACCTTTACAGCCATTGAAATAAACAAATAAGAAAACTTTGAGGGTCATTCATAAGTCGAGGCCTCTCTTAAACTACTGGGGAGCTATAGCATATATTCTTCATAAGGAGAGCATTTTCCTGAACTCTTCTCATTATTTAACGGACCTATTCATATCAAATTTAGAGCACAAATTATTTGAAACAATAATATAATCAGTATGCAATAATATAAGATTTTTAATGCGTTCAATTACCTCTAGAAAAATCTGGAATGCCCAACTGAAATGTGGCCAATGAGGAAGGTATCGATTGGTTGAACCATGACTCTAGCAATGACCATATGTGTCTTGTCTCATTTGATAATGCATCAATTCATTGGTTGGCGATTGCTAACTCTTCCTTTGTACTCTTAAGTTCTTCCTCGGTGGAGCTCAGCCGATCTTGTATAAAAGCTAGTTGTGAATGAAGTGCTGCATTTGATCCATTAGACTAATCGGAGCTGAACCGACTCTTCATTGGCTTTAAAATATGTCTTAAGCCCTTAACGTATCCCGAGTGCTTTCCCATTATTTTATAGTAGACATCATTTGGTGTGAGGGGTGACTCTATAGACTCCGAGCTAGCGGCTTGTTACTCTACCATCTTCTTCTGCAGGTTTAGCAAAAAGTGTTAGCAGGGGTCAGAAGACAACATAGTGGTTAGAAATCCTGAATATTGGTGAAACAAATAAATAGTTAGTTGTACTCACGTATGCATCCTTTGCCTCTAGGGCTATGAATTTTCCATTTGCCTTTTATGTCCAGGTCTCCTTGAATAGTTCAATTCGGTCGATTTGGTTATCGGGGTTGTCATTTTTCTATTCCACAAAAAATGTTGTATTTATCATGCATGAAAGTACTGATTTTACATAGAGATGGAAAATAGTAACTACGAACAACATGATCTGTACCCATTCAGCCAGAATAACCATAAATGGCTTTGGCCTCATGCGGTGTGTATACTTTAACTTCTTCCCGTTATCCTTAGCCACCGAGGACTTGTGCTACATTGAAGCAAGCAGGGGGAGCATGCATAATTATGTTTCAGGAAAAATATTCTATGTATATTGGATGCTCCAAACAATGGTGTAAAGAACATATTAAAATGATATATACCTGAAATTAGGGGGAAGCAAAGTAAGTACAGAGGAAGGTCCACTTGGGTATCTTTACACCTGCAGGTGGTGACAATACCAGATCTGTTCCTGTACTTACGACTTTGGAGTAGTGGTCGTGATAATCTTTTCATATTCTTTTCTAATTAGTTCTGAAGTAGTCCTCAATGATCATTTTGACCCAATCTTGATCAAAATCCTTGATATCAAAGCATGACTATAAAAGGATGATAGCAAGGTTAGAATATATTAACACTATCTGGAGTTTGTAAATTATGGATGTACCCCCCTTTATCTTTAATTCAACAATCATGGGTTGCTTTTCCTCTTCAGCAATATCTGCCCATTTCCTCTTATTTACCATCGGTGCTAACGCCCTCACAATATAGCAAATGTTCCTTGGCAGATGCTTTCGTTCTTATTTAGTTGTCAGCTTCCCTATGTCAGGGTCAATATCAATTGGCAGTACACTGAGGCTTTTCTTCATATCATTGATAAACGAGTTTTTTGAGGGACCTCGTTTCCTTTTTTCACTTCTTGCCAAGAAAGAATGTTAGTTTGTTGTTGCTTTTCTATAGGTGTATGCACTCGTAGAAGTATTTGTGGAAGACGTTTTTGCGAGGAGGATTGGTGGTTTTAGACACATTGAGCGCACTGATCATGTTTTGGCCACCTAAAATATTTGAAAGTGTTGGGCCATGGAAAATCGAAAAGAGCCATCTAGCTGTAGCCGAGCAGCTGTCCGACCGAACAGAAAGTAACATGTTTTCATGAGATATAGAATGTAAAATATCAGAGGGACATTGTAAGAGAGTTTGTTTGCTACTTTGAAGCTGAATGTAGCTAACCAAACATCGATTATATGTAATCTTCAACAATCATGAGAAAAGCTCTATAGAATTTATTTAATACTTTAAAATATTTAAAATATTATTTATTTATTAAATTAAAAAAAGCTAAATAGAATAAAAAATATTCTAATTCAATATATTCTATTTTACTATCAAATAAATAAAAAAATAATTTTAATCACATGAAAATGATCCATGTGACAATCTTAAAATAAGTCTTTTACTATTTTTTATCTTTTATAGCCCATTTATATATTTTATAGGAACATTTTTTGTAAGAAATAAATAAATAAATAAATTTTAATTTAGTTAAGTTAGAATAATACTAAAAATATAAAAAGGTTCCACATTTTGCCAAGATTACATAATAAATTATAATATGATTAAGCATAATATTAAAAATGTTAAAAATATTTTAATTATTATCTCTTTATTAAATGCAAAAGTCTACTAACAGAATGTTCAAATGATTTGGAGTAGATAAAATTATCAAGTGAATTTTTTTACTATTTAAATTATTTTGTAACTTTTAAGAACTACACTATATTATATTATACATAGTCTAATTCATTAAATATGTTTTTTATTATCAAGCAAGTGAAAAAAGATATTTTTAGTCACATAATTCTTATATAATAATTTTGAAATAAACTTCTAATTTCTATTTTTTTCTTCTATGGTCCATCTTCTCTTTTTATATGGATATTTTTGGTGATATATAAAGAAATATTTTAAAATTTCAAATAGATTTGATTAATATAAAAATATAAATAAGTGTCATGTAGCCCCGTTTACAACCTTGATCATAAATAAATAATACATGTTAGATCTAAACCCGATTACAAATTTGTTTTGTAATCTTGAAAAAGAGGAACCCATTAATATTTTTAGTATTAGTTTAATTTAACCAAATTAAAATTTATTTAGTCATTACCAAAAATCATTCATATAATATATATAGATGGGCTATAGAAGATTAAAAAAAAAGGAAATTAAAGGCTTATTTTATAATTGACACATGAATCACTTTTATATGATTAAAAATTAATTTTCTTTTATTTGATAATAAAATATATATTTAACAAGTTAGATTATTTTTATTCTATTTAAATTTTTTGAATTTAATAAAAAATAGTATTTAAAATACTTTTAATGGATTAAAATATTGGGTAACTTTGTAGATCCTTTCTCG
>JAYJMB010002822.1:0-11128 GCA_036873735.1 Pouteria campechiana
TGAGAGATCATTGATCCAGGTCACAAACAATATACTCATGGTGGTTAGACTGGGTTGACTAATTGAGATTAATCCTAATCATAATAAAATTAAGCTTAGTTGTAATTAGTGTTAATGATAGTGATTAAAATTAATTAAGAGTGTCGAGTCATCTTGTTTAAACAACTTAGAGGAGCAGGTAGGTGCATGTCATCATCTCTATGATCCATGAGCCTCGCCTCCATGTGGGACCCACTTGTTTAAAACTCTACTAATGGGTTCCTTCTTGTTCCATCATCTCCTCTTTTGAATTTTTGAGCTTGGATTCATTAAAGGATGATTAGGGATGGTAAATTTTCATTAATGTGCAACTTATCCTCTTGTAGAAATTCAAAGTAAGGTAGATTCCATTCCAAATCAAACTTAAGCTAACCTAAGACTTGAGTTCATTCATGAGATATCCATCTCCAAGGTTTCACCACCATTGATAGGGGTTAGACACCCTTGAGTCTCCCAAGCATGGATAAACAAAGCCATTTTCAAATTCACATTGGGAGAGTTGACATCACAACATTTTCTCCTTTTGATCTTTGAGCTTCAAAATGCTCATTATCCAAGTCATCTTGTTTGAACAGGTGAGTCTAAACCTCCATTAATGGAGTTGTTGCAACTTTCAAATTTGCCCAAAAACTCATCAATGGATCATGAGTTGCAACGTTTTTGCAAGTGTTCAAGCCTTTCAAGCTTCATTTTAATATGAAGTTTCTTTTAAGTTCTTAAGGTTTCAAGAGTTCAAACTTGTTCTCTAATGGTTGATTGCAGAAACTTTAAACCCACCACATCACAAGTAAGATAACCCACTATGCACCATGGTGGAGTTCGAGTTTCAGTCTCATTTATTCATTTCTGCCAATAAAGAGTAATGAGGCACTTGCATCGCAAAGATAAGATCCCAACAGCTACTTGCTCCTAAGCTTTTGCAAGAAGACGACTGAGGAAGATGAAACTGCTCCCCACAAAAAAGATGAAGTTTCTCTTGCTAGAATGCTAGGAAGGTTTTTTTTTTTTTTTTTTTGCCTTTTTGGAAAGTTGTGCCTATTTATAAGCATTTGATGGCCAACTAAGGGAGAAGAAATGAGCTAACAGCCACCAATTCTCCATCTTTGCAAGCTTAACTTTGCATTTTTTGTGGTGACCGCAAGTGCATTCTTTGGAGTTTAGCACAACATTTTTCATTTCATGGCCGGCCACCACCTGTCTTATGGCTGGCAACTTCATGGTTTGCATTCTTTTCTCAGTATTTCAACTATATAAACTATCCATTACCTCATCTAGTGGATTTCTATTATATATTTTTCATGATTGCAGTCATGCTTAATTTACTTTATAAGCACTTGATTAAATAATTTGTCTCATTTCAGATGCATGGAGAAAGCCGGCCATGGAAACATCCAAGCAACAAGTTGTCCATGAAGTCTTCAAGACTATCTATTTCATCATTTCTCTTGTTATTTATGTATCTTTGTTTTATATGGGTCATGTACCTTTATTTCTCAATATATAAAGCACGCATTGCCCACCATAGGCATTTGGCTATGCACCTTTCATGTAATTGTTGTGTCTTGCAAACTTTCAGTTGAATGCATTCAAGTCATTACAACATGTATATTTTGCAAATAAACAGGTTTAATCAACAACTTTGAGAATATTAGGGGAGATGCTTCCGAAATTTTGCCATGAAATTGAGTGGCAAGCATGTTCGTGACACTCGTAACATGCTTGGTGGCCGGCAGAATGCATAAAGGCTGAATATCCACAAGTTGGACAACATTCATGGTGGCCGGCATACTTGGAAGCCGGTGGCAGGCAGCTATATATGGATAGTCTTCTTGGAAGCTGGTGGCTGCCAACAAGATGTAAACATCATTGTTGGAAGCTGGTGGCCGATGACTACATGTAGACAGCTTTGTTGGAAGCCGGTGGTCAACAACTGCAGGTAGACAACTTTGTTGGAAGCTGGTGGCTGACAGTGATAAATGAGAGTGTTGTTTTCTCATTCATTTAGTGACCAACTTGGTGGCCGTCAAGTGGAATGAGAGGGCTGTTTTTTCATTCATTTAGTGACCAAATTGGTGGCCATTAAGTGATAAACATGGTTCCATTAAATTGAACTTGCTTTGATCAATTCTCAAATGGCATGCTTCATGAATTGGAGCCTTAGAATTCTCTATACTTCTCTAATGCTCCATAGATAGTTTCAAGCGGTTCTCACATACATGCTTATGCACAAGAATTGGGTGCAGGTAGTTTGTTTGTATCCATCAAGTACCTCTTTAATTTTGCATGGCTTCAAGTCTATTTAATTGGGACGCCAATTGTATGACTCATCCAATTAAATAGTTCCATTTAATGAATCCCTAGCATCAGGAAAGTTAATTCCTGGGTTTCAATTAATATGCAAAGGCCCTGAGCTTAATCGATCGTTTATGGCCCAAAACATGGTGCTTATAAGTTTTTTTTTTATTTTTACCCAAAAGTGTTTGTTGCATAAAAAGCATATTTGTGATATAATTTATTACAAAACTTTCGGTACAGATATATTTTTATAAAACCGCTTTACAATTGTAAATTCCGATTGTATTAGTTACTCAATATTATCTGTGGGAGAGCAAGTGAACCAACATAATTTGCATCACATTCAGACCTGGTTGGTAGGCTCAAAGGAGGATAAGCTGAGTAGATTCGATTAAAGTCACATTCACAGCATATATTTCAACTCGGATACAGGACAGAGACTTCAACACTCTCAGATAGCCCATTTTGACTGGAATACATTTTGTTTCCTTCTTATTTCCAAGATCGAAACTGAATGGACATGAATTTCAGCAATTTGGGTGGCCTTTTTATGTCACTGGGACTCCTATGATAGTTCACTACTGTATGGACATAAAACAACTGTGGATTTACCACCATTACAGCAAGCTACAACCATCCAAACCGAGGATTGAACTTAAGCTGAAGTGAAATGGAGAAGATACCTGCACCCATCTGAATTTGTCTTTTGGAAAATACGATGACATCGTTATTTTACTTCGGGCCATCCATTTGAAACCCATCTATTGGATGGTTAAGATTTCTCAATAGCTTTGATTGCAGAGATATGTCCAAATCACAACATGAGTGGTCAAAATTTGGACAGCATGGATAGCAATATGCCTGTTGGACCTTGAGCACCATTAAGTGAAGATTTGTTCAACACAGAAGCAAACTATCATAGATGTGTAGCCCAATTTTTATTTATTTTTTATCTTTTAATAAGGGAAAAGAAGTTCACCTGCCCAATGCCATCACCATCTTTGGACAAGGATGCAGCAAGGAACTCATACTCGCTCTGCACGTTTTACTCCTTAACTTCGCATGGCCATGTGCATTGCCCACCATTTCCTAACTGGCGATGACTCATTTTTGGTGCCAAAATGGTCTGTATGGAGCATGTTCCAAGATCACACTGATCAGACCATGATAATCTTCCCATGTAGAAGCTGACATTGGATGCTTTAAACTGTCTGATCACTGCAATCTTTGCCTGCAATGTTCCCCAAAGTATGGATTGACATTTAGATCTGCTAGTTGTCTGATGCTGGTAGAGTAGTAAGAAAAGTTTACTGTGGAAAAATAAATATTATTGTCTGGTAAGATGGTCTGAATGAAGATTATGGGCTCTTGATTTGGACTTCTGTTATAATGGACAGATTCAGAGCAGATGGTGGAAATGGCGTTTGTTTTTAGTATTTTACCCTTCTGATCAACAACCAGAATTCTGACAGAATATCATGCAATTTTAATCACCTTTACAACTGTCGATATCTACGGATCTGAAAAGATTCCTCAGCTGCTTCATTTGCACGTTGGGCTAGATTTGGCACATGCGACTCTGCAACCATTTCTGACCACTTACTGCAACTTTTGATTCTTCAAGTCAATGAAGTTCAGATGCACCCATAGCCAATGTTGGATGCTTTCTCACTGCTGATATGTCTACAGAGCTGCCACACACACACACACAGATTTTGTGGTAGAAAAAGAACAGTTTTGGAACTTTTGAGCTAATCCTTCTAAATTGTAATGCTGATTCTAGCTAGAATTACTGATTCTACTGCAGACTAACATTGGTAAGTTTTTGAGTTCCTGTGTTTCTTGTACATAGTCCTGTATAGGAAAAGATTCAATCCTGCTACTGGGTACTGGGATTTTTGGGGTAGTCCCTTCATTTTGGGCCTACCATAATGTAAGGAAAAACGTAATTATTGGATTAGATTCAAACTTAGGAGGGTCATAATGATACAAACTCCTTAGGGTGTGTTGGTTTAAGAAAAAAGAGATGAAAAAGAGGAGGAAAAGTAAAAAGGATTTGAAAAAAAAGTAGGTAATAATATTAGTTATAAGCTAAATAAAGATAAAATATATAGGCTTTTTTGAAAAAAGGAGAGGAAATAGTGGAACTAGTTGACTGTCCCATCAATCTCGGAAAAAAACAAAAGACAAAAAAAGTGACTTTCGCTTTTCTTTTTTCATGTCTTTTATCTTTCTTTTCTCTCACACCAAACAGACCTTAAGAAAATATACTAATCTACTAAAAATTTTTTAATAGATTTTGTAACCCACAAGAGAGTGTGCCATCTAAAATGTTTCTCCTATATAGATGAGTAATTGTACCATATGTTAAGTGATTTAAGTATTTTCATTAGCAGTTTTAAATGATATTTACTTTTTCCCTATGATACAACACTTTTCAATGATAAAGGCTACTTGAATTTTCCATGTGAATGACTGTTTCATGTCTTGAACGAATAAATTTCCAAATAAAAGGGCATCAATGGAATTTCAATGCCTATTGGCAGTACTGAATCACAACCTTTCATGTATTGCCAATGTGCAAATTATTGTCCAAGTGAGTTACATTTGAATGGAGTGAGGAATTGAATTTCTATGTAAAGCCAAAATGACTGAATGTTAGTGAAGGGACTGACAAACCGAAACTTGAGTATATAACAGTCGATACAGCCAGAAGGCTAATATTTGTAATAAATGCTAGAATCTTAGCATTATTTAAGTGATGAAAATACAAAAGGGGTGTTGTATCAAACCTCATCAACATTTGACTCCTGGTTAAATTAATTGAATACTCACACTCATTTAGTTGGTGAATACAAATACATGGAAATACTACATTTGATAAAATTAACAAGAAGATTGGTTTGACTTAATATCATCCAATTTCTCATATTTTAACAAAGAAGATGCATTATCCTTCCATGAAACATCACAGAAACCAAAGCATCTCACAAAACAGCCAATAAGCTGCTTCTGAATTACATCGTCATCAGGAAGTGAGACCCCTGTTTCTCTTCTCAAAGATGTAACTCCTTTATCAAAAATCCCACAAGGAACAATATGCTTGAAATAGTTCAGATCTGGATCTATGTTAAAAGCCAACCCATGTGATGTGATCCCTGATGAAATCCTAACACCAATGGCTCCAATCTTCCGGTCCTCAACCCACACTCCTGTCTCACCAGGTTTCCCCACATGAGCTTGCACACCATAAATTGCTGCTAATTCAATCATCGTTTGTTCAAGATTCTCAACATACTTGCGTGCACCAAAGCCAATGTCTCGGAGGGATATTATGGGGTACAGAATTGCTTGACGTGGACCATGGAATGTAATGTCTCCCCCCCTTTCTGTGTAGTGAAGCTCTGCTCCCATGGATTGAAGATCAGCTTCTGGCACCAGCAAGTTGTGGTATGTTCTCCTTTTCCCAAGTGTGTAAGTGGGCGGATGCTGTAAGGACAAGATGGTGTCAGGTATTTTACTCAGTTTTCTGTCAGAGGCAAGCCTCTCCTGAAGCTTCAATGCATCTGCATAGTTTACAATGCCCATCTTCCAGACCTCAAGGCTCCTCTGCAGTCGCATTTCCTATAAATCAATACACCAGCATTCCTTCACTCAATGGTTTATGCGCACATTGATATCAATCAACCAATTCAAAGTCTATTTCTTTTTCATTTAAAATTCCAAAATTTTGATATCTTCTATATTTATAAATGTCATAGATAAAGGTCTAAGTGTTAGACAATGAATGCCAAAAAGCAATTCGTGCTTAACAATGTATCTGCAGCATCTTTCAATTAGGGTAACCTGAGACCATTCCTAAGCCCCAAACATGCATTTATGGATATCACAAAAGGATGCCATGTTAACACGAATATCATTAACTGCCCATTCAGTTCCTTCTCCCAAGAAATGCCTTTAGTTTTTCATCAATGGATTGCAATTCATCATGACACGGCTGCTCACCTAGATATTGCATGCATTTCCAATCTCAACAATGGTACATGTTGCAAGAACAATGTCTTTTCTCAATATAGCAGAAATTACATGACAATAAAATTATTCCTCTTTTCAGCACAATTAAAGTAAATCTCAAATTTTGGTACCATTTCTCCACTGTCCTTTTTTCAACAATGGGAAAGTAAAAAACTAACCTACACAATCCCCTGTAGACACCTGAATAATATTACTTAAATACGCAAAATACCTATCCTTCTCTGGGGAAACTGTTGTTGGCTTGACAAGACAGTTAATCGTGCACTTTTAGTTGTAAGTTTATTCAATTAAATCTATGGAGGCAAACATTTGGAGATATTATCCGGGCACAAAATGCAAAGTGATACTTTAAAAAAATATGAAATCAAGTTTTTGGGTCCAAGCTAAACTTCAGATTTATGCACATGGGAAGAGCAGCCAACTATGGTGACAACGCATTCTCAGCAGAGGGTGTCAGCCATCAAGTCTTTGATAATGGTTTCCTTTCCTATCATGCTTCCACTTTACAATGTGTTCCATCGTACTCTTGATCTTCTGCAGCAAATATGACTGATGAAGTTCCATGATAATTTGCAAAACAAAATGAACATGCAATAGATTTCTAACATCTAACCACAGTTACTTATGCTATTGTGTTTCAAGAAAATAAGGGTGAATGCAACAGACTTGTGCAAACAAAAGCAGAAGCTTGATGGTTGAATCCTTAAGATCACACAATGAGATGATGTAGAAGACTCTTATATCCTTCTAAGTTAAAAATAGCATCAATATACTATTTAATGCTGATGGCCAAGCATGCATAAGCATCTGAATATTCTAGATGCATTTCTTTAACACATCACTACAGACAGTCCAGAAAAGAGATCGTCAGGAGCAGATCTTGGAAATTAGCAAAACACTTGAAAAGAAAATCGAATTTCTGAGGTAGAATGAAATTAATAAGTGGTCGTAATGGTTGTCCTGCAGTATACAATGCAAAGAACAACTATAGTATGGTTGTAACAGACATCTTTGGAGGAACCAAACTGCCTGTCAGTGAATTCCAAGCATTTCTAGAGTTTCATAGGCACAAGGCATGCTACAGATAAGATGTTTTACAAGCAGTGAATTCAACCAGTTTTACTTTTTCCTATTCACAAATCATATTTCAAATAAGATCCATTGCCCTTATTTATAATGAAAAAGGGGCAGGAATGGCAATGCTACTCAATCCCACATAAATATGGGCACAGCCCATGACTCTTATGTTTGGCTTGAGGTGGACAATGCTTGAAGCCAAAGCTGGGCTATCTGACACATAGTATGATGAATGGAGCTCATCCCTTCAATCAGGTTGACAATTAAATAGGCTACTCCGCTCATTAAGAATGGGCGACATAAAAGCACTTGTTAGAACCTTCCATTTATTGCATTCCTAGTACTGAGATTATAGATCATGTATGCACAAATGCAATTGGTCCATTTGGATGCATTAGGAAGGGAGTTTATTAACTATATACTCTCTTCTACACTTCTTTTTCAGACAGACGTGACATCTTAACTATCATAATAATCCTATTTTTTCCAGAATTGTCTATATTTTCAATCATTTTTTATACTTTTTTATGGAAAACCTTATATTGCTAATGTCATCCCTTACTACATTTTTCTAATATACTCACTTTCTAATACACTATCCAAACAAATATAATTCCTCAACCAAAAATTTGAAGTTGCTGAAAACTCATACTGGCAAATGAAAACCATTATTGCAACTCAGTGATTAGAAGCATACAATTCAATGCAAGCATGAACATGAAACCAAGCAGGAGAATTTCAAACTTTAATTATTTGTTAGTCAAAGCAGAGAAGAGAACATAAAGCACATACACTACTCATGGAAACCGAATGACTACTGTCGGATTGAAATCAAAGAGTTGGCAGGTTTGAATCGTTACCTTGCTTCCGATACAGTGAAACTCCTATAGATGTTTGCCGCAAGTAGAGCTCTAACTCTCTATTGACAGGGAGAATAGGGGAGATGCAGGTAGGGACGAAAGGATGTTGGGTTTGAATCCGAAAGAGGTGTCCGCCAGGAATGCATGGGAGAAAAGAGGGGCTAGGGTTTCGGTCATTCATTTGGGATAGGTAAGTGGGTTTCAGTCATGTTTTGGTCGCCGGGAATGCATGCCTTGACCGACAGTTGAACCAAAGAGATGAGCGAGAGAAAGAATCTGTGGAACTGGGGAATGGGGATGACCGGTAGAGAGAGATTTTTCCGGATTTTTGTTTTATTATTTATTTATTTATTATTTTTATTTGCACATCCGCCTACATAATTTTTGGTGAGTGCAAATAGGCCTACGTATTTTTTTTATATTTACAAAGAGGCCAAAAATGTTAGAAATTGTTGAACTTTTTTTTATAAAATTAATTGACTTGTGTGTTCATTTGTTTATGCATTGGTGAAAGAAAATAAAGGACGTAATTTTTCATCGTGAGTTGCATTTTCATAGGTTTGACTGACTCCAAAAAATCCATGTTTTGACTTAGAATATTTGTGTGAATAAATCATTCTATACCATTAATATGTCTTAAAACATATATGTACATCTCATTTTTCTCTTCACGAGAATGATTAGAAAGGAAAAATATTTAAATATATAAGTTTTTTTCATATGACCAATGTTAGCAATCAACCACCCGATTGATTGGCCTGGTTTGAACCGGTTTAACCAGTGAATGATAAGAATAGAAATAAGAATGAAAAGATAACTTTGGTCTTTATCTTAGTGCTTGTTTTTATCCTTGTCTCTAAGTTACTTATTTGAGCGTGATTTTCTTATAAATTGCAAGAAATACTAGCCTCAAAACAACTATAAATAAGGTCTTCTACTCCTTTAGAAAATACACATAAATTAGAGAGAAGAAGTGTTTTTTAGTGCTTTTGAGAGTTCATTGAATGTATGTTCGAGGTTTTTGCATTCCACGTTAGACTTGCCAACATATTTTAAGTGAGTTTCTTGTTGGTCCCATATAGTAGATAGCTCAAGAGGGAAGAAGTGAATTAAGCATATAAAAATTATGGAGAAATAAAAATTAATGTGCTAAGCAGAAGTAATGTTATAACACATATGTGATTTTAATAATTGTTCGTATCTGCTTCACACACAGATTCAGTTTTCCTTAATTTTTCTCTTTTCATGTAGTTTATTGTGTGTGTAATGACATGTGTGATGTAATAATAGGACAGTAGAATGCAAGATAAAGTAATCAAGTAGATAATACACACAATAATTTTTATTATAGTTAAGGCACCTCGTCACTACATTCACTATTCCAAGAGTACATACATTGTGTTTTGGGCTCTACTATCACTTATAATGGAATACATTAGTGCTCCCAGCACTCTTCTAAATTTCAACTCTATAGGGCATAATTAGTATTCCTAACACTCCTCTGAATTCCAGCTCTAGGTGGTATAAATATAGTACTCCTAGCACTCTTCTAAATTCCAGTTCTAGGAGGCATAAGTATAGTGCTCCCAGCAATTTTCTGAATTCTAGCTCTAGGGGGTATAAATATAGTAGTTCCCCTAAACTCACCACTAACTCATATGGCTAATTAACAATACTCATTTTGCACATTACTTTACCTATTTTACTAGACTGATTTGTACAACGTTTAAGCACATATATAATGATTACTCATTGAAGCACATGAGATATCAATACTCCAGAAATGTGATTGAGATAAATTTTTGAGGTTCATCATCTATCAACGCAATGAAGATTGATTATCTTTGAGGAAGCATTTATCTAATTAAGAGATGTTACTCGTTTAAGCCATTTTCTCCTTTTCGTCTTTCTCTCAGCTTCCTCAATTTTCTTCGTTAACACTGCACTACCTCTATACTACTTTGGAAATTTGTGTCCGTTGGAGGTAGTTAGCTTTTATTGAGTATTGAAGACCATTTTGAATTTTCTCCCATTGAAAAGTTGTCTTCTTGATAAACTCGTTGTAGCTGGAAAGCTTGCAAAGCCGACCTTGAAGAAGATGCCTTTTCTATTTTAGTAAACACTAGATGAAAACTTTCTACATAACCAACTCTTTCATTCTTTTGAAAAGACCCTCATTAAGCCTAAAGGGATGTAGCCTCTGAGAGTTACAATCTTTATCAGAGCGAAGACTGTTTTCCTTTAAATTTCTCTCCATCTTCAGCTAAGCTTGATTTGTCCAGTGTTTAATAAGATCTACTTCAAGTGAAAGTTTGACTGGAGATTATAGCCAGCATTGTCTAATATAAGTAACTTCTACTCATCATGATTTGTCATTGTAATTTAGTTATAATTTGTCTTAGGACTTTGTCTGATCAAGTCTTAGTTTATCTCTTGTAAGTAACAAACAAATTGACTTTGAGTAGATCCATAAGATAGACAACTTCATCTTGGTAAATTTGCCTAAGATTGTTATAACATTTTTACTTCGTCGTCTAGTTTGTCTATCATAAGTAACAAACGAATTATAAAGGAGCAAACAAAGTTCTTCTCTTATTGTTCATTAGACGAAGTAGCTTTATCTATTAATTTATCTGTTGCAAGTAACAGATAACTCTTGTTAACGCAGATAAGACTTTTTCACAGCAGACGAATTGATTTTGTCTGTTGATTTGTTTGTAAAAAGCTATAGACAAATTTGAAGGCGCAAACTAATTCTCTTTCCAACACTTCATCTGTTGATTTGTCTGCTGTAAGTAATAGATAAATTGTAAAGGCGCAAA
>JAYJMB010002823.1:0-14831 GCA_036873735.1 Pouteria campechiana
CCAAACACTATAGAATCGCGTTTTGGCTGCAAAAAGCGCGTTTACACTCCCAAAACGCCAGGCCAAACAGGCCCTAAACCTTACCGCCCGACCAAACGAAGCCAAAGATAAGGGGTAGCAGTGGCGAGTAAATATTGAAACAGGCGGTATGCTTCCAGCTCGTATAGAAAGATGTCTCTTTAGTTATGCAATTAAACGGTCAGAATATCACGACGAAATGGGGCGCTTGATATCTGATTCTCGGAATTAATTTACGACCATTTGCATGAAATAATGGGAGATATGTATAATTTCCTGATAAAAAGTGGCATGTTATTATGGGTGTGGGACATTCCTAAGATGTCCAACTAGGCCACCATAAGGAAAATTAACGCCTGAATAAGATGTAAAGTTATGGATATGTTGGCGACGGAATAGATGGTCCAGATGATTTGAGAACCAAAATAGTTGGTCAGGCTAATCAAGCATTTTCTGGAACCGTTTAGATGCTGCTTCACATTTAAATCAAGACCAGGCATTCCTAAAGCCTGGTTGTCAAGATTCCTATGATCCGATGGGATTAAATTTCTGTTTGTGGGATAAAACTCGGTGGATATTCCCAGCCATAATTTTGACTGGATTAACATTTCATGTAATTGGTGTTGCCATGCAGGCATTTAATCTACACCGTTAACCTTGGATTAAAATGGTGATTTTATCAAATTATTAAGTGTTTTGGTAAAATAGTATTTCCAATCGGATTATTGGAAAATGCGTGCCCAAGATGCTAAAAGTAAAGCATGGAAAAGTTGCAAAAAAGCAAGATTGTTCTTTGACTTTGTTAACTACTAGCGAAAGCAAAGGCAAATTCATTCCAAAGGAAGATTGTTCTTTGACTCCGCTACTTAGTAGCATAGGTAAAGGCAAATTCATCTTTAAAGCAAAATTATTCTTTCTTCACTACTTACTAGCGGAGGCAAAGGCAAATTCTTAAAAAATTTATATTATACTACCAAGTAATAGAGACAATGGCAAAACCAAGATGAGAAAATTATATTTCACTCCCAAGTAGTGGAGTCAAGAGCAAGCTCACGGAAAATCTGCAATCAAATACCAAGTAGCGAAGGTGAAAATTTTACATTATACACTCAAGTAGTGAAGGAAGGCCCTCCAAACCTATAAATACCTTTTCATTCTCTCGTTTGATATACAATTTCTTCTAGATTGAAGGCTTTGAGAATTCTTCACGAGGCAGATATCTCTCCTAATGCTAAAGGTTTTTAACCTACTGGATATTTCTCTTAGTGTCTGAGGGTACTCTGTCATGGCCCCACTATGATACATATGTGGGTCTCACCATGCTGTGATAATGGTGGTCTTACATAATTAATGAGTAATAGGATGTTGCTGGTTTGAACAATTAAAACACATTTAAACTAGTTAAACCTTTATTAAATCTTGTAAATGGCAGAGCTATCTTGGAAATGACTCATAAACCAAGGAGATAATGATGTTTTCTTGAATCAATTAAAACTATCATTAACACTAATCATTATTAGTAGTACTAATCATAATTAGGTTTAATTAACTCAAAGTATAATTAGGCTTAATTCATGTAACTTGAAAAACATCACTTATCCAGTCACTCAACAGCTTAAGTTTAGGGCCGCGTCACAGAGTCATGATTCACTAAATTACTGAGTCATAACTCACCGAGTTAAACCTTAGCAAACACCACTTATTCAAAAGCTAATGTCTAGAATCAAATTACCGAGTCACAATGTCATGACTCACCAATTCGAACCTTAGTAAAATCATTTCAAAGCAACCAAAACTAAGTTTCCCTTATCCCACTATTCCTAAGCTTCTTATGGGTAATTGAGAGAGCCGAGCCAAACACAATTTAATTGACCCACTCTTCCTGATCTTTTCATGGGTAATGTGAGAAAGCTAAATCAAATCTAGGTTACTTATTTTCTTTTGGTCTCTTTCAAGTCTAAATATAATAGAGATTACCCAGTCCTTAGTCCTTTTAGGATATACCAATTGGGTCATAAATTACCATCTCTATGATTTTTTATAGTTTAAATAGTAGAAATTATCTGGCCTTGATTCCATTAGGACAAACCCATTGGATCAAAATACTTATTCTTTAAGTTGACCCAGAGTCAAGCAACCCAATTTAGAGTCATTTCATCATATCTGTCAATTGGTTTGAGGCGATCTCCTAAATATTAAGTCATCATAATGTGCTCGACGATCACAAAGACAACATATATTTATTTGAAAGATTTTGTGTTTTATTTTTGGGTTTTTAAATGCATTATACTTTTTCTTTTAATCAAGAGTTTTTTCCTCTTGTGAAGATATAATTTGAACTAATTGCGGTCTAAGATGTGAATATGTAACTTTCTGATGCACACAGCAAATGTAATTAATTAAGGATAATTAATATAAAAAATAAAAAATATTTAATTCATTTAAATATGACTTATCCTTATGTGTTCCATTTTTGTTTTAATTCTTTTTTTGGTACTTGTTATATATATATATATACTTCCTCAATAGAAGTTGATTCTCTCTAGTACAACAATTTGCATTTTTTGTCCCCCTGGGTGTGTCGAAATTCAAAAAATATATTAAAAAATTAAAATATTCCTTTGTTATTAGCAGGTACACATTTAATTAAGTGGCAAAGGATGTGTGCATGCGCTTGAATCTCTACAAAGGATGTGCTATTATCAACATCAAGTGTAGCAAACCATAAGAATTTAGGATAGGTTGAGCAATTTGTTCCTATTTTCAAATTTATTTCTCCTCTCTCTTCCTTTATAACAATATATATGCTAATTCATCTGTGCCTTTTTGCCGGTGCATGATGGATGTCACCATCTAGCATATTAGAGTATATTATTGGGTTTTGCATATAAAGGCCAAGCAAGCACACGGTTGAATGCTAAACTCCTATATTTCTTGTTGATCTTAAAACTCTGATATATTCTCATTGATTTTAATGTTGTAAGAACCGAATTGTGATATGAACTATTTTTATATTCAGTTCAGGTTTGACTAGTTCAACCGTTGGTTCAAACCTTTTAAAATTGTGATGTCAACATGACATAATTATGACATGATAAATATTTTAAAATTTTTAAATTTTAAAAAATAGAATTAAATACATATAATTATATGTAATATGAATAGTTATAGAATATTTTTAAAATATATAATAATAGTTATGCATCATAGAAAAAGCCTAATATCCATATAAAAAAACTCTACAGATTATGATGATGAACTATCAATATAATCATATAAATTTTAAAGATAAATCTAAAAAAATATTTAACAATTTAAAGAAATTTAACTAACCTAAAACAAGTTATAGGCAAATATTTCTTTATTCTTCTATATTTGATTGAATTGACAATGTATCTAAAATAAAATCATAATATATTAACATAAATACAATTATATGATATATCATTTTTTTTTTAATATTAGACTAAACAGGACCACGGTTGAACTAGTTTTCAAGGTCTAATCGTCTGGTTTACATAGTTTGAATGATTTTCAGGAAAATCCAAAAACCGGATGCAGACCGAACTAATGCCTTGCTAGTTCAATGTCCAATCGAGTGGTCCAGTCTGATTTTCAAAACACTGATTGATTTATATATATTATTGTAGCATCTCCTCTTCTTGGCAAGTGTTTTTCCTTATGGATGATTTGCATTATGTTTTTTTACGATAAACAATGTGTTGGAATTTAGTTATTGCATTATTCTTGCACCTAACATAAAGAACAAGGAAATATGTGGTAGCTAATATAAGCAATATTGGTTTATGGCTTTTGAATGCTTTTTCAATATGCGTGCACTATTGGGCCATGATTTTGAAACTCTTCGAGACAGCAAATGCTACCTAGGGGTGTAAGTCAGGCGAGTTTGGTACGGGTTGAGTTTGCTCAACCCTAACCCTCATTTTTACCATTTTTTTCAACTTGAACTCTCACATTTATAATCTTTTCCTAACCCTAACTCTAACTCTCACTTTTATAACTTTTCCCAACCCTAACCCTAACCCTACATATGTAGGTTGACTTTGGGTTTGGGTTCGGGTTGAAGGACTTTTCTTTTTAAGTAAAATTACTCTTGGTCTATATATCGCATGATTCTTCATTATTTTATTTAAATTTTTGCCTTCAGTAATGGTATCATCCTTTGAAAGATGACCGCTAGTCATCCAAATTGTTCATTTGTTGAATAAAGTTAAAATTTTTTGAAAAAAAGGGAAAAGAAAAAGAAAAACAATAGTATTTGAAGGTGGGGGCATCTCATGACTAGTAGTTTGGTTTATGATCTTAATTTTATAGGATTCTAATTCATTTTAGAAATTTGTTATTACATTGTTCATTTGGATTTATTTTCATTAATTAAAGGATTTTCTACAAATCTTATTTCTACGTATAAGTCATTCTAAGCAACGTTACAATTTAGATTTGAGAGACCATGCATATATATATTGGTGCCTACTTTCAATTGACTCTAAGGTATAGTTTTAAGTATTTTTGGTATATGCAGTTTGTAGTATACTTTGATTATATCTAAAAAAAATTTATCTTTATCTCAAGTAGCAAAAGATATTGTGCTTACACAGATATAAATCATTGTTACTAAGGCTTTTTTTTTAATGAAGGGGTACGGATTTGGGTTCAGGCGGGTTGCGTGACCTCCTTCCCGCCCCTAACCCAAAGTAGGTGCATATTAGGATTAGGGTTGAAAATATTTTCCCAACACTACCTGAAATCCAGGTTTAGGTTGAACCCACCCCAACTTACACCCCTAACACTACCACATACATAGCATAGTCCATTTTGGGTGTGACGGAACTAATTCATTAATGCTCAGCATATATTTGAAACTAAGCTGCGTAACTTTGGCAGAATAAACTGTGATTTTGAATATTCAACCTATATAAAAATAAGAGGTTGCCGATTAATGACTAAAGGCGGAAAACATGCAAAGGAAAGGTGAGAAGATATTTGTGCCAACAAATTAGCTCTGGCAACCTTACTGATGTTTGAGTAGGCCAACTTGTTGATACTGACTATCTAGTGACATCTAATTGGATCCGTTTCAACATTGTCTTGTGGTTATTACGAATCGGCTGATTAATAATTAAAGTTTAAGTAACCTATTAAGTTGTCAGTGAAGTCAGCTGTGTTGCACGTGTATCAGCTTCCATCCATTTGTTGATCACAATAGTATCTGGAAACACAAAACATGTCTCCATAATTGGCAATCCAACCAACATAATTTGCGATGATTTCAAGCGTAGAATTATGCAGCCAAATGAAGTAATGATCCATGTAATGGCCAATAGACACACTATGACTGGCATTTAACCATCTGAGTTCAATGCTACCCATCCATTTTGGATACAGAAAATGGGGCAATACAAATGGAATTATTTTGAGACAGCCATTTTGTTGAGCTCAATTGCCCCCTCTAGCTGATTTGATAGGCAAAACCAATCCATTCCATACATCTTTGTAATGGAGTTGCTTGTTTTTCAGATCTCCTTCATGATTGTTGGAATAAGAATAAGGATTGTGATAGTCGGTTTAAGACTCATCTACCTGAATTTCATTGGTATACAAAATTTTGTAGATATCATGAAAGGAAGTGAGAGGCAGATTTTGGTTTTTGATGAATACCTGTGTATCCTTCTCCCTTTCCAAAGTACCTTTGTTATTCCACTTAGCGTTTCGGGCTCGTTTCATCCTTCTTAATTCTCCTCCTACTCCCTTTCAGGTATGAGGGTAATTGAAATTTAATTACAAAAAATCCGAAAGAATTAAAATCAGGATGTAAATTGATTTGCTCTAGTTTGTAATTAAATAAGTGACGTATTACCGAAAAGTATAAAATTTTCCACATCCTTATGAAAAACTGATTTGCAGTGCAACACCGAGGCAACTTTTGAAATAACAAAAAATGTATGTATACAGGCCAAAAAGAGATATAAATGAATATGAGTGTTATCTCATGAGATATGCTAACCCTCATTTAACTTGCAATTTGTATTTTTTTCACGTGAAAGAAGGTTATTCTAGAAGACCACGACGTTGATATTTTGTCTTTTAGTTTGTGGCGATCCCAACTCACGGAAAATGTATCTGGTGCATTTTTTCAGTAGCCAGAGCATGAAAAATGTTTAAAAGAATGTGAGACCCAAACATTTTGGAAATACCTACAATATCCTTAGCTTGAAGGCTATGTTTGGCCATTGATGGAAAAAATAGTAATAACGATCATTTATATTTTTATTTCAGCAAATTTGATCGATTCTATTTGTTTTATTGACATATTTGATTGTTTTGACATAATGATAACATTAGTGGCACATTTAGAAGAGGGTAGATTAAAGTGATCACCATTGCTATTTTAAAAACTCTTGAGCCGTTTTGAGAACCGAAACAGAATTGAACAATGAAATATAAAAATCTTAAAAGAAAAAGGGAAATGATGTGAAATTACATTAATTTACATTAATTATATAATTTACACAATTATATTAATTTACATAAACAATAAAATATCATAAAATTTTATATAATTATTTTTCCATATAAAAAATCGTAAAAGGTATAAATATCTGGTTACATATTTATGGTCCTATTAGACAGGAAAATTTTTTAATGGATTCAAATTTACACTTGAATTATGTTACTGTTGTAACCCAAGCAAATCTCAAAGTAAAATGTTTTTAAAATTATTAATCAAATAAGTAATATTAAATATGATCATCGGTTAAGATCTTGCTAACATTGCTACGGTGGGCCAAAATAAAGCAGTCTTACTAAGATTCCAATAAGGTTGGCTGAATTGCAACCCAACAAACATTAGGGCTCATTTAGGGCACCTTAACGATTTTGCGTGGCGGATTGTATCAGCAACATTGAGTGGATGAGAATTATCATTTTATTCCTACTTCTGAAATATGAAGTTGCTTTCTATTTTTGCCGGAACAAATGCTAAGTGATATAAAGGTTGCTTCTTGCAATCCGGAAGCACTTTGAGTACTTTCAGTAGGGGTGTAGGTCGGACGGGCGGATTCGATGTGGATTTAAGCTTGCTCAATCCTAACCTTCATTTTTATAATATTTTCCTAACCTTAATTCTAATCCTCACTTTTATAATCTTTTTCAAACCCTAATCCTAACCCTACATGTACAGGTTGACTTTGGGTTGAGATTTAAGTTAAAAGATTATGACAAACCAAATACCAATTAATTTTTTTTAAGTGAGCTAGAGTTGGATAGAAGAACCAAATCATTTATTACTCTATCACAGTTCTGTGATATGTGAGAAATTGATAATGTAATTACAAGAATATATTAATTATCTATACATGGAAGACATGATAAAGGTCAAACTGATAATAAAGGTTGCATATATACATATGTGCTCAATTGTCGACTCAAACTGATTTGAATTATTTATTAGAATAAAAAGGAGCATGAATAGTTTAAATTAATTATAATTTTTATAATAAAATTAATTATAAAATAGATAACATAAAGGTATATAAAGGTTTAAAATATGATAATTATCGTAAAAATTGTACCTAAGTTACCACTGTTACTAAGGTATATTTTTTATTATTTTTTATTTTTAATGAAGGGTTGAGGGTTCATGTTAGAGCGAGTTGCCCATCCCTCTTACCCGCTCCTAACCCTAAGTAGGTACGGGTTTAAGTGCGAGCATGTGAGTTGGGATTGAATAATGGCCTCCCAACCCTACCTAGTCTACCTTACCTAGTCTACCTTACCTAGTCTTGGCTCACACTTACGCCCCTAGCTTTGAGGCATTTTCAGCATCAATCTCGGCAGGCTGCCAAAGGATTATTGTCTACGGCAGCCACAAATCGTTTATCGAGTTACCCATACGTCAAATTTTTCTGAGGCTGCTGTAGTCCGAGCATTAACCTTCTCTGTCTGCAAGAGTATTTTGTCACGGCAGTGCGAGAGAAGATTTGCACGTAAAGATGAAAGAGGCTTAAGGCAAGAATAATTATGAAGGAGAGGAGATGAGGGGTATAAATTATTATTTTTAATAATAAAAAAAGTGACACCAATGTAACTTTCTCTTCTTAGTCCAACTAACCCGGTCTGATCTTGAAATTCCATTTTCAAGGATTTATTTGGCATATAATTACCATAATAACTTTATTTCTTATGATTATCTACATTTTAATTATTATTACTTATTTATTTTAACCTTGTTTAATTTATAACTAAATTCATCCCCTGTATTATTTAGATCAATTTTCTTTCCATTCATTCTCATTTCAACCAAAATCCCCTCTACAGTTGTTCATATCTATGTGTAAATCCATCATTCGTAATTAGAAGAACAATGCGTTATAAATAAGAGAACAGGTTTATAAGATAGGCCATCACATATTATTTTAACCTTTTTTCATTTTTTTTTTAGTTTTATTGATTCCGAGATTAAATAAATTCTAGTGGTAACAAGGAGAAATTTTCGATGTGAGCCTTGAAAAGAAATGGGACTCCATGGGTCTTCCCAGAGAGTGTTAGGTGACAATGTGATTAGATTAGCTCAAAATGGTTTGGTGCACACATTTTAGAAAATAACTTAAATGGACATAACCTTTTTAATTATCTTAGCGACATGAGCTTGGTTGCATTAAGTCTGAATAGTTTATTGCTATTTTATTAGGTTTATGTGAGTTATTTTAGGAAGGAGGCTTTCCAAACTACAAATAGATATAACTCATCTTAGGAAACCATAACACAAAAGCATTATAGTTGGTAGACTTCTACTCTAACACAGACTAACACTTTTCACATGGCTTTTAAACAGTTCTGCTTGTAATCGGTATCCTCACAAAGAAGATTCTTAATAAGAATAGATAATATATATTCCTCAAAAGCACATCTCTAGTTAAGAGACCCATAATCCTAGTCACTTTGGAGTGTAACACTGTATTTGTTATGCACCGACTCAAGATTAGCTATAAGTATACTAAATATGCACGTCTTTGGATAAGCTCTCTTTTTTTTTCTAATTCTTACTAAAATTCTTTACTGACTTTAGCATCGGAGTGTCAGTGCCAGGACCACCCCTAGTGCCCTTTGACATTTTTTTGTCTTGTGGGATCTTCACACAGGTTAATGGAAAGTAATTTGAACATGACCCAAACATTGGTACCATTCTTAGGAAGGCTACCCTCCTCAACCTTGCCCACTAAAGCCAAATAACTGAAGACAAGAATTATAAAAATATTATCTCTATCACAAAGATAGGGAACACAATATAGTTTCTATAAGTAATATAAAAAAAGTTAAAAATTAAAAATTTAATTAAAAGAGGAAGATTACAATGCTATGTGATTGATAATGGGCTATGAAAGAAAGGTGCAAATAATAGAAGAAAGGATACCCATAGATAAAGAGAAATGATTTCCCGAGAGCAGAGAAAAGATATCACAACAGAAGCTAATCGTCCGACATATGAGATCATACCATGATCACTAGTGAATTCAAGTCAAGCTTAACTGCTCTCTTTAAAAGAAGAGCTCAAGCTAAATAAATTAATTTATTACTTAAATATTGAAGCCATAGTAAATTATCTGTTATAGCTTCCATGTCCTTGAGTATTCACATTATACTTTCTTGCAAAATATTAAATTTTAATTGATGAAGCATCTTTTATCACAAATATCTATACTCCTCTCTTAAAGCAAAATTCAATATCAAAACCCAAACATGCAATAGGAAGAGATTTCGGAACCATGAAAAAGAAAATCAAAACTTAAATCTACAATAGGAAGGGATTCTGGAACCATGGAAAAGAAAATTGAAACTCAAACCTATAATAGGAAAAGATTCTGAAAGCGAAATCCAAACCTGGAATACAAAGAGATTCCAATAGTGAAACTGAACCTGCAAATGGAAGGAATTCTATAAATGTAAAAAAAAAACAACAACCCGAACCTATAGTAAGAAGGGATTTGGAAAGCACTTTATCCGACTCTAAATTTAGAAAGAGGGAGGCCATCACTAGCACTAGGGAAAGCAGATCCACAAAAATAATGTATGCAGATCCACAAAAGTCACACGTGAGTTGAGGAAAATGGATCAAAAACCATGTGGGAGGATGCGCAAAAGTCACATAGATGTTGATAAAAGGTGGATGCACGAAAAATACATATGATTGAGGAAAGCGGATTCGTAAAAACCATGTGAGTGGATGCGCAAAAGTCCCACGGGAGTTGATACAAGGCGGATTCACAAAAAACACATAATTGAGGAAATCGAATCCGCAAAAACTATGTAGGCGGATCCACAAAAGTCATATAGGTGTTGATAAAAGGTTGATCCGCAAAAAACACATATGCATTGAGAAAAGTGGATCTGCAAAAACATGCAAGTAGATCAACAAAAATCACATATGCAAATCCGGAAAGATGCATGCACTCTAATCGGACATGACATATAGGAAGGGATGGACTTGCACAAACATCTCAAATAGAGAGCTTGAATTTCAAAATCATCAGATCCCCCTTGCCTCCCAATGTAACCACATGTACATGAAAACAGTTTATATGCTCGAATTTTTGATTCTTAGCTCTGGAAAAAATATTATTCTTAAAGGTTACGAAGTAACCAATATCCTCCTCCTGCTTTTTAAAAAGTGCTAAATGACAAAAAACTATATAAGCCAATAAAATCTCTTTATCTCCATAGTAAATGAGTATTTGATATTTATTGGCCATCTCCACTTCTAAGCACGTCCACACCTTGATCCTATTAGAAATAGTTGAGCGATACTGCTTGTTATTACTCACAATAAATTTTGTAAGTGGTAGCGCTTAAGTAAGTAGTAATATCAAAAAAAGAAAGAGCACTTGTAAGCACCCTAAACCATGATCATGTGACTAAAGGCGGTGATGTAAACAAATACCCCTACACATAAGTGAACAATTGACTGGATGATTCTAAAATTGTGACAACTCTGGGAGCTTGTATGTTATGTGATTTATGACCCTATCGCGCACACATAAGCAAAAACATAATTCATTAGGAGGTATTTTTTAAGGATTATTGAATATTCATGGTAGGCTTCAACCACAAGATGCGTCGAAGAAAAAGAAAGTAATAACAAGACATTAGACGGAAGCGGAAGTGCGTCACATTTCAAAATCGACATTTGATGTTATAAACAACAGAAATAGATCTCTATAAATGTGTTTAGAAATTCTTGAAAACAAAAGCAAAAGAACAAGCAAACTAGGTAGATGGGTTCCACCACGTCTCTTTGAGGGAAGACTAGTAGTATGAAACAATAATACAAAAGCACTATAGTTGGTAGACTTCAACTCTAACATAACTACCATTTTTCACATGATTTTTATACAGTTTTGCTCGAAATCTATACCCTCACAGAGAAGATTCTTAATAAGAATAGAGGATGTATATTTCTCAAAAATATGTCTCTAGTCAACAGACCTGTAATCCTAATCATCTAGAATGTAACACCTATTTGCTTACGCACCAACCCAAGATTAGCTATAAGTATACCAAGTATACACAGCTTTGGATAAACTCTCTCTATTACTCCTAATCCATACTAAAGCCCCTTACTGACTTTAGCATCGGAGTGTCAGCATCTTCTAACATTTTCTTTGTCTTGTAGGATCTTTACATGGGATTCTCAAAAAGCAATTTGGGCACAACCCAAATACTCCCTAAGTTCTAGTTATACTAGTCACATATACCTAATTTAATAGGTTTTGAATAGATTAGTGTCATTTTGTTAGGTATGTTTGATTTTTTTTTTATTTATAAGGAAAAGATCTAAATTTGCCAAAATGGGATGAGTGGAAGCAACTACCTAAGAAATTGGTGATAAATTGCCAAAACTTGAAAATTTATTTATATTTTTTGTAAAATAAGAAAATTGTCAAAAATCATCAAATTATTGCAATTAACTACCAAAAGAGCTAGTGAAAAATGGAAAAGATGATAATTATCTCTTTGATTCACAAATACGCCCTCCAAAAATTGTAAAATGTTAAAATTCTTTAATTTAAATTTTGCATATTAGTTTTTCTTTTTTATGTGGAAATTAGTTGATTAAATCTATTTTTTCAAGATCTAAAGGATGAATATGACTACATGTGTCTACCAAGGGATTTTAGGTGATGAGTTGATTTGGATTAAGTTAAAATGGTTCAATGTCTACTTTCTAGACTACAAACAGATATGACCCTCCTAAGTCCTAGCTATCTTAGCCACGTTTGAATAGTTTCGCGCAATTTTATTGGATAAACAGCAACAGGAGATCTATTACACTCTTTAATAATATTGGTCCTCACACTTTTTCATTTGATTACGCAAATAATAGAAGTGGTGTTTATGTTGAAAATGGGTAACAAAAGTTATGATAAAAAAATATTTTTGATTGAAATATTGGATGACAATAGACAAAAGAAAATAAGCATTTATCAAATGAATCTTATGACTTTGCATAATTATAAATTATCCAATATGTTTTGGATATTTATTAAAAAGACAAATTAAATTACTAAATATTACTAAATAGACCTGATTAATTGATGAAACTTAAAAAAAATTACAAGGTTTAGGTTACAAGCATTTTTTTGCAAATTAGAATTTAAAATTTTTATTTGAGTATTTTAAACTTCAGCTACTAATTTTTATTTAGCCTTGTCAGCTAAAATAACGGTTTTGCAACATTCGATAATTTAAATAATTTATTTTTTAAATATCCAAGATACAAAACTAATTGTAATTATATAAAGTTATCAGGTCTGTTTTATAAATATCCTAAAGAAATATGGAATAATAAAATAAAATAAAAAGACTTTATAGAAAAATTCCATTTAGAAAAGACTTTATCATTAGCTACATTTTTAATAATTATTTATTCTCTGTCTGTGATGGCGTTTATATTGACATGATTTGTTGGTACCGTTGTTGTCCTGAATTTCTTTTCTTTCCATTTTTTTTCTATTAAATTCCATTCAATAGTCACCCCCAAATAGTTCTAGACATGGAAGGTGACTTAAATGTGACCAAAATATGACGTTGGAATTAAAAGCACCGCCAAAATTGAGTGCCTACCCACACTACTGAATTATTGTTCCATTTTGACAGCCATTGGGCACCACAAAATCCTGCTGTGGTTGACATTTGGACAAAAGCATCAGAACCCCACAATCCCAAACGAGTTGATAGACGTAATTTTAGAGCTGCCAGTCGAACGGTCATGCATAAATTTGAATACGTTACTCAATTAAGACACACCTATTGTCTTGGCGGAAACGCATTTCCAAGTTATCATTTCTCATATTAGACACATAATTTTTTTTTGTAAATAATCATTTCTCATATTTCTTTTCAGTTTTTTCTTTTCGATCCTTACAAACAAAAACATTTATTTAAGTTGACATTAGCCACTCATGACCGCACTAAACAATGTATGATTTGCATGATCTGCATCATTCAATGGAATCATAACATTAAAATAATTTAGAAATGATCCCTTAAATAAGTTATTTTAATTTTTTTATGTTTTGGATCTAGTTGACTGAGATATTTGTGCCCTTTACTAGAATTTAAAGATATTTCCCTAACATACTAATTATGGGGTATTTTTAAAATGTATAATAAACTTTGGGAGCATAACTTTAATTTTAAAAATTAAAAAATCAATACATAATATCAATAAATTTTAGGGTCTTATATGCAAATTAGGCATGTTTCAAATTACCGCATGTGTTTTTTTTCTGCCGGTGCAATGCACTAGACGAAGATGTGATGTGACTCAGCGGGGAAAAACAACCATCCCAGTCGACGACACCTCCACGTCTGTAGTCCGACTGCCTCCCGTGCGAGTATAAAAGCCAAGATCCCAATTTCAAAACCCCCACCAAAAGCCGCCTCCTTCCCAGCCTTTGGAAGCTCTGCGATGGAAACCACGGCCCAACTACTCCACTCCCCTAACGCGCCCTCGCGCCTCTCGAGTCCGAAATCAGTCGCCAACTTCAAATTGCCCAGCTTATCGATAGCCTACATGAGGCGTTTCACCGTCGCTGCCTCCATTGCCAAAGGCGCTCCAGAGATCTCCGTCGAAAAGCGTTCTCTCCAGGAGGCCTCTTCTACTTCCACTGGAATCTCCCCTCTCAAGAAGCTCTCTTCCTATTCGCTAGTGTACGAGAGCGGCTGCCTCGGCGCGGTCCCGGAGAGGACGGCAGGTGCGGCGGGCGCGGAAATGGACGGCGGGCCCAGCGCCATGACGTACCTGACCAACATACTGTCGTCCAGGGTGTACGACGTCGCCCTCGAGTCGCCGCTGCAGTTCGCGCCGAAGCTATCGGATCGGCTCGGGGTCGAGGTCTGGCTTAAGAGGGAGGACCTGCAGCCGGTGAGTCGTTTGCTTTTTAATTGCGGTTGAATGGATGGTGATGGTTTAGCTACAGCTAGCTGCATGGGGATTTCATTTTCTATGTTATCTTTTTAGTAGAAGAGTTTGCTCCACATTGTCTTCTTTGTCATAGAATTGGGAATTGGTCTCGTTGAACTTACTATGATCGTTTTGTCCATCCCTTCTATTCATTCACGACAAGAAATGTTGTCTCAGAAAAACAGATGATTTTCTTTCTCCTTTCTGATGCTTCTTTGGGGCTGCCTTGGTTGGTTTTCCAAGTCATTGACCCGGAAGATCTTTCGTTTCCAAGTGTTATTTTGAGCTGGAATCAGCTCTTGGGAGAGAGAAGCAAATTTTTTGCTGTGCT
>JAYJMB010002824.1:0-14831 GCA_036873735.1 Pouteria campechiana
CGACCCTTGCATAAGCACACTAGACTACACATCGACCGTGCACTTGCGAGGTTATTTAAAACCTGAGCCATCAAGTTATGGCAACCATCACTAAGGTTCTCATTGGAGTTAACATAGGTTTTCCTTTCTCTATCCTGAACTTGTTTGACACCCTCTTGTATATTTTGCTTGGTGGATGAAAATCTCTTCTTCCATTTGCTTTATTTGAAAGCTAAGGAAGAATTTGAGCTCACTCATTAAACTCATTTCGAATTCACCTTACATGATCTTGGAAAATTCTTGGCATAGCTTTTCATTATTAGCCCCAAATACAATATCATCTACATATATTTGATTAATAAGAATATCATTTTTGTCATGATTTAACTTGAGCTTGGAATTTTCTTTTAGCAACTTGGAGCATTTATCTTTCATTTTATTTAGCTCCTTCTTGATTTCAGAGTGTTTAGCTTTTATGACCTTTAAATCAGAGTATATTTCATTTACAATTTTTTCTAAATCATTGAGTTATTTTCAGAGTTTACTTCAACTTCATGGATTGCCATGAAGCTTAGTCCAATGTAATGCTCTTCCTGGTATTTCCTTCTTGATGTGAGCATGCTAACTTATGCTTCATGTTCTTCTTTAACCTTACTTGAACTCTCGTTCATCATCCTTTTTATTAGTTTCCATGCAGCCATAGTTTTCTTTTTCTTTTAAATCTTCTAATTCTTCAATTTTGTTGCTATTAGTGTTCCTCTTTTTGAAATATGAATAGTATTGCTTCTTATTCTCTCCTTTCTTTTTATCATTTTTCTCTGGGTCCAGACAATCACATTGCATATGTCTAGGTTTGCTGCAGTTGTAGCATATTGGCATAGGTTTCTCTTTGTCTTTGTTCTTGAAATTGTTGGAGCTTGCTCCAACTCTTTTCTTCTCAAGTAATGTCTTGAATCTCCTTGTCAACATTTTATTAAGATCTTTTGATTCTTAGATGGTTTTCACATTTGGCATTCAATGTCTTGGTGAAGATTTTAGTATTTTCTTTACAAGCTTCCACTCTTCATACTTTTCACCAAGATTTTTCAATACATTATTGATCTTTCGAAACCTGCCAAACATATCAGTGATAGATTCCAAATCCTTCATCAAAAAGGATTCATATTCTTTTACAAGAATATTAATCTTTGTTTCCTTAACTTGATTAGTTCCTTCATGTACCACTTGGAGTTTATCTTAGAACTCTTTAGCTATGTGACACGAGGAGATTTTCTCAACTCAAAGGGGAAGAGCGCAATAGAGGCAATTACTTTGGATTTTTCAAATGCAAGTGTACATGTCGCCAACAAGTAATAAAGTAGAAGTAAGATATCATTCTCACGAGGACTAAGATTACCAAGTACCAAACTACTCTAACTCTAAATTTTGTTTGGACAATCCAATATTGGTAAGAAGAGAAGAAAGAAAATCTAGACTAAAGGAAATCAATAAGAGTATAGATCTAAACAAGTAGAGAATCAATGTTTAAGACATCTAGGATTTCAGAGTTCACCAGATTAATCCTATTCAATTTCACCCAATTTAATTAATCAATATTTATTCCTATGTTGATAATGAATTTCTATTTTTTAATTGTTATTCTTTCTCAATTCATAAAAATCATCTCAATTAGCAAATTTTCTACATCTTTATGAAAATTCTGAACTAATCAAGATGCATTAGAATAAAAAATTCATAGTGTTATATAAGCCTTATGGATATCCCTATTATCATGACAATCTCATGGTATTTAACCGTGGTCTAATTCAATTATTGCTTCTTAGCCTCAAATTGAATCACAAATCATGTAGAAAGGGCTAGCATACTTTCACAAGTATTAAACTCAGATTAAATACTCAACATACATAATGAATAAACATCAAATTGAATTAAACTAAATAAAACTGAATATTCATAATCGGACAACATCGTTGCCCTAGAACAAAAAGTTTAGCTCATAATGGAACTAAAAGAAATTAGAAACGTTGTCTTAAAAATGATCAAGAAAAGAAAAATAATTGAAAAAAAACTAAGAAAGATAAAAGAATGAATATGTCTCGAGGTAGCACTCCCTTCTCTTCACAGCAATCCCTCTTTGTCTTCTCTTTTACTTCAAAAATTTCTACCCTTGCTAGCCCATGTTCTCCCTCTTTTTTCCACCTTAAAACCTCTTTAAATAACCCAATTTAGGATTTTTTGCACCTCCATACGAATTTCCAAAGTAATTATGAATACAAAATACATAAATTATCCAAAATATTAAGTTTTTGCACTCCTTAGGCACTGCGGCGCCCAAAATCTATTCAATAAGAGTAGTTTTGGTATTTTGGTCATAAATTTCTAGTATAATATCCAAATCACATGCTTCTTAATGCATTGGAAAGATAATTTGAAGGGATATAATTTTAATATTAAACACTTTCTCTAAATCATCATATGTGCCAAACATTGCTCCAAAGTGATGCCTTTTTCATGTTTAGCTTCTTTTTCAAAGGTTTTGACATCTGAAATAGAAAATAACTCTATTAAGTGTAATATTTACTCAAATGTGATTATAAACCACTTGAATTATGTCAATTGAGGGTCCAAAATATGTCAATTTAGGTATTAAAATATATTACTTATCATCAATTCTTTGCCTTGGCATCATGTTTTACTGCTTCTATGTCCCTAAGTGCATACTTATCTTCAGTATTGAGAACAACATTTTCCATTTTTAAAGATGAGCCACAACTGGTAATCTATGGTTATTAAGAAATTTTGCATTCTCATCTTCCAATACCCATAATTGGTTCCATTAAAGAATGGTGCTTGGGTAGTAGATTGGTGTTTTGTGGAAATAATTAACCATTTGGATCTCTTCACAGGTTGATACTAGAGTAAATGAGATCCACAAGTGAAACCTTCTCTGATATCAATTGTCAGTCCCCGATAAGATGATAGCTCAAGAGTAGTGAATTGAGCTTCATAAATTTTTGGCCAAATAAGACAAATGTGTTAGAAAAAGGATTTAAACAAGATTACAAATCACAAAGAACTATTTTTATAGAGATTCAACCTGAATTAGGTTCCTACTCCACTTATCTAAGAAAATCTTTATTTTTACTATCTTATATTCAACTAATAATAACACTTTCAACAACATGTTGGTCTTATAGAGCTTACCAACCAACTCTTACAAATAAACCAACAAACAATACAAGTCTTCCCACTTACAAAATCTACCCTTATACTGTAAGAACCCCACTTATGGAAACAAATGAATGGAATAAACTTGTATAATAACTTGCCTCTTACTTAGGCTGAGTTATATGATGGTTCAAATTATAATTCCACACAAGTGTAGGGACGTATAGCAATATAGTGTGCAAATGCAAGGGTTGATCCCAAAGAGAATGGCAAACCAACTTAATCAATCTTTAGTTACTAGGTATAAAACTAAATAAACCTGAAGAAGACATGATATAATTTCAAAAACTTAATAGAATAAAAGTAAATAAACAACTAAGATAATGCATAGAGATTAATAAGATGAAGAAGTCTAGGGTTCTGATTTTACTAGGTGATAACTCTTTGCCAATGAATGTTGGATTTAATGCCTCACTTTTTGTTCATTCTTTCAAACATAAGACCATTACTGTTTGATGTATGGGTTCAAGTCTAGTGCTTTCACTCATTCCAATTACCTATGATATTTAGCATAATTGAGGTGAAAATCCATGAAGTTTAAGAGCATAAGAACTTGAATAGAATGGTTTAACATACGATGTGTACCTTAACATGCTTTGATAAATAATCTAACTCATAATATTGGTGATCAAGCATAAAATAAATTAAATCATTGTAAAAACATCATGAATGAAACAAGATTATATAAATAATATCCAACAATCTATATCAAAGTGTATCAAAAAGGGCTACATCTTCACCCTAGAAAAAGTAATTTACTTCATAAGAGAAAATAAAACAACTCCTTGAGACAAGATGATAATAATGAAGAACATCTTCTCTCTTTCTTCTTTTTTACTTGCAATCCCTTCTTCTTCTCCACAAGAAATCTCCCAAAAAATGGCTCTAAACCTCAGAGAAAAACTATTAAAAATGGAAGTAGAAGAACCCTCAAATAGCCTTAGTTTTTCCTTAAAAATCTAGCAAAATATGCAATTGAGGAAGAATTTTGCAACTTGTCCACCTCCGACACCGACAGCACCAGCTTGCTGCCAACCAGTGGTGGTCTAGTATGGGTGCCGGTGGCACCAGCCCACTGCCTGATCCTTCTTGCTTTGTTTGCTCTGTTTGCTCCATCTTTATAATTGCTTCTTTACCATCCTTTCTCTCCTCTTTTTCATTCTCTTTCCATCTTCAAAGTACTTAATAAAATCCAACAAACAAGCATTAAATTCATCTAAAAGAGATAAGGATTTGCAAATAAATAAGCTAAAACATGTGTAATATGTATGTGTGAAATTGACTCATCATTATACACAACATAAATTGAAGAATATAGAATTTAATAAATGTACCACTATGTATTGAACTCCTTTGAAGTAGAGATTGATGAAGATTTGAACTTTGATAAGAGTTTATGCACAATGGAGCTCAAACATTTTGGAAGAAATCTTTGTGTCTTGTAATGCACTGATTTAAGCTTAACGAATTGCTAGTTCTTGTTCCTTCAATTGGAGTTTCTATTTATTGACCATGGAAGGATTCATATCCATGTGAGATGGATTCATTTGTACTTATGATACACATGTCAAAAAGTTACCAGTGATGGTAATAGACCTATGTGGAAGTAGGTACAAACGTCCATGGTCAATCTTGGTTGTTAGTGATCATTACCAATAAAAAAATTGGACCTCTATATCTTAAGTTCTATCCTTTATACATGCTAAGAGAGGAGAAATCTCTGTTAGTGACTTTGATAGACATTTGGTGATGCAGAAATGTCCTTTATAGTCTCCTCTATTAGTTCTAACAACTCAAATACCACTAATAGATATTTTTGTGGACCTCTATAGCATCAAGCTCTCCTCTATAGATTACTTTAGTCAAAGGCTTCAACTTTGATACATTTCTAGGTTGTTCTAAAGACCTCTATAGGGAAATGCTTGTCCTCTTTGCTATCCTTTGTGGTGCAAAACTTCATTTTCTCTTTACATTTACCCTTTTTCTTCCATCTTTACTTATTTTATGATATATTTAGACTATTTAAAACTATTCTTTGATGATATTGGGTCCCATATCACTCTTACTTTGGTTCCTTTATGTTTTAGTTTAAGTTTTCAATTTTATTTCTACGACACTTGGTACTTACGTTTCTCACTCATATATTTGCTCCTCATCAAAACTAAGTTATTATGATGCATTCAACATCAAAATCAAGTTGTTTATAGGGTGTAGACTTAATAGCAATCTGTTAACAACTCAATGGTGTTGAATTTAGGTGTATAATTTTGATGACAATAAAACTTAAAAATGACTTAAATTTAGGGTAATGAAGTTGTTCTAAGAATTTTAGTGATAGAAGAGACATACAGAGGAGACGAGTTAGGCTACAAAGGTCTATCAGAGTCATTAGAACAATGTTCTCAAGCTTTGGACCTATAGAGGAAAGTTCACGGTTACAGAGGCGTGTAGAACTCCTAGTCTATTGGGTGCTCCAATTCACAACATCCATAGAGATCTGTAAAGACTCTACAGAGGTTTGTAGAGCTCTCTATAACAACCGCATTCCACATAGGCATGGATAGAGGAGACCAACAAATTTCTTCAAGGCCCTTGATTGTCTACAAATTTTAGAGGAGAGATTATGTCTATAGAGATGTATAGTCATAAAAATCAGAAATTGATGTGACATTTCAATGGTTAGATTTCAAACGATCCTCGTCCAAATGCTGAAAGCCCCTATGAAACTTATAAGTAGAAGTTCCATTGAAGAATAAAGTGATTCTTGAGGATTTTAACTACTACAAACAAATCAATTATAAGAAACGTAATCAAGTCTCCAAGTGCATTCACTCCGAGGCACTCAAATGATCAACGAGTTTAAGGCTACATCAAATCCATACTATAAATTTATTATTTATTCTTTATATTTAAGCTTAATTTGTATACACTTTTGCCTGAATAGAGGCATTTCATTATACTCTTTATCTTTGTTTGAGTTCTCTACTAGCAAGGAAGAGTTGCCTTTTGTCCTAGTAGTTTGTTAGGAATCTCCTAGTGAGCTTGTGAAACTAGATGTAAGTATAAGAGTTACTAGTAAGCTCAAAGAAACCAAGTGGTGTAAGAGTTTGGATACCTTGGAGAGTGGAGTAGGTGCTAAGGGAGCCCGAACCACTATAATCTTTGTCTGTTTATTATCTTATGTGCTTGTGTTCTTTCACTGTTATTCATTTTCTAAACTTGTACATCCACTTAATCTCCCTATCTTGCTTGGTTTTTTGCTTTTCTATACTCCTTGTTTTGGGACCAACAATTAGCATTAATTTTAGACTCAACAAAAGGTATTTTTGAGATGAATCCTTAGAGTTCCAATTTATAAAATCATTTGGATTCAAATGATGAGATCAACAGGTTGCTTGAAGAGGTCGAACTCCTTGAAGCTCAGCATAAGTCCACCCGATCATCACTCTAGTGGCCAACCTATGTCTCATCGAACATGCCACTAGGCACATGGAGGCTCTAGCTGGAGTGAAGGCCCTGGAGGAGGACCTTGTGAATGCTAATGGCAGATTACAGAGCTCAGGGTAGTTATGAAAGACTTACTAAATAAAATTATGTTTTGATAGTATTTTGCTTATCTCTAGTTTTGCCTTTGTCACTACTAATAAGAGGTTTTTTCATTTGCTAATTAAAGGGACTATTTTGTACTTTTAACATCAAAGTTCTGCTTCTTCAATGTAAACCTTTTATTAAATGGATTAATTACCACTTTTTAATTCCTAAAGTGAGATATTTCTTTTGGGCACCTATACTCATTCAAAAAATACTCTTGCTTCCACTAATTCTAACTTACTTGATCGTTAGTGCTTTCAATTAGGTAACACTTCTATTCATTTAATGCTTTTGGTTGATTAATGCTTCAGCAACCTCTCTAGCCATTCCAATAACCTAGTGCTTTTGCAAAGAAAACACCACTTCCATCCTTTTTTTGCTTTTTCCTCATCCAAAAGTAGTTTATCCTACTTTTCATATACACATGTAGGCTCCTGTTGATCTACTATTTTTGAATTTCAAAATAGAAGTTCCCTTTGCTAGATTTGGGTAGTCGAAAGGACTTTTTTTACAAGAAGCACATTCTTACAACAACATTTGCCCAGTGTAGGAGGCATTTATGAGACATGATAAAAATGGTTATCGATTTCTCACTGTAATATCCTGATTTTTTCAAAATTAGATTTGGTTTTTAGGCAGGATCCTTATCTAAGGCAGTGTTATGCCATTTCTTTATTTTTCAATTCAATAACTTGTGCTTTCACCTTCTTCCTAAGCTCTCTTCTTTCCCCTAGTTCAGCGATGGCTATCAATAAATCCAATGCTAATATCTCTACCAATTTGAGTAAGAGATACTCCACCTAGAGGTATGTTTTCCTTCTCCATCCGCCTTTCCTCATCACTTGCGGGAGTGTTTCATTTTCGTATCTTTGAAGTCTCTTAAGGCAGGCTTTTACATTTTCATTAGAACTTTATTGCCTAACTTCTTAGAGGTTATAATCTTTTTTCTAACCAAATTGTTCCCAATAATTGATGATATATTAGTTTAGTTGGTCACTGGGTGCATAATCTTCTCTATGTGCCTATCTTCTCCATCAGAATGTGGGCTTCAATCTTCACTCTTAGTAAGAGCCTAAATTCTGTTGGTTACTTCTATTTACTCCTGGCACTTCATATTGATAGTTTTTCAACCTTATCTTGGATGAAGATGATGATTGGAAACATTATTGGATGTGAGTTCATTGTGCCCATAAATAATGGCCATTTCTGAATTAATAGCTACCAATGTTGCTCATCTAGTAGTAGTTCTTTCTTCTATAGAGTAGTACAATTTAGGTATTCTTAAGTATAATCAAATGTTTATAGAAAAACTCTAAGTAGATTTTTTGTCTTATAAGGACACTTATAGGGAGATTGATTTTCCATGTGGCTTTCATGATCAGGAGGTTCTAACTCCTAATAATTTTCTTTCACTTTCCATCCAGTATCCTAAGTGGACTTCTATAATAAAAAAGGAAGCCCCTAATTTTTCCCTCTTAGATGAGAACCGGTCTCCTTAGGCTCCTGTCTAGATAAGACTTCTTTTTCTAAAGTTCTCTCAGTACCATTTATAAGGCTTTCGCTTCCGCAAAGCCTTCTAAGAAACCCAAAAGCATTAAGGCCATAACATTGAAGTAGTTGTCTGTCCCCTCTTTAGTTACTCCCATTGCTGCTTCCCCATCTCATTTTTAAAGTGAAGGACACATCCAAAATCAACTATCAGTCTCGCAAAATAAGGGCTTCACTCTTATGATACTTCGGGAATGGTTTCTGAACTAGAGGTATTCCTAGGACCCATGGTAGAACCAATGGAAGTATCATTTGATGGGGTTTCATAGGGCTTTCTAGCTCTTCTAATTCATCTTTTTTTACTAATTCTACTACTTCATTGGGTGTAACAAAATAACCTTATTCTCCCTATTGTGTCATATCCATAGGTGACATTTTGGGAACCAAGGAGTATCCCAATTTATCTTTAGGAGGAATTTGGTATTCTCGTCCCACTATTTTTTATGCAACCCTCTCTAGTTTTGAGGGGGAGCCTTCTAGTGTAGATAACCTATGTTTTGCCTGTCTAATGTTTGTGGAGGTAAAGCCTATTGTTGTCCTTCCTTCTATCTATATTGGTCATCATTTATTGTTAGGTCCGTTCCTAATTTTTATTATGTGTTGGCTTCTTTTGTATCTAAGTCAACTTTATTTTTTTCATCTTCCAAATTGGGCCTCTTGGGGTCCCTTTCCACATCTCTATTAGTTTCAAATCTCCTAGAATCCATTCCTATTTCAAATTCAAGTTCCGAGCATCCCTTCCTTTTTCTTCTTCTTTGTTAGGATTAGGTCTTTCAAAATCCCTTCCTATTTCAGATTCAAGTTCCGTGGGATCCTTTCTTTTTCTTCTTTGTTATGTTGAAGAATCCTGGAATCCCATCATATTTTAGGTTCAAGTTCCAATGAATTCCTTTCTTTTTTCTTCTTTGTTAGGTTTAGGCCTCTTAATTTCCTTTCCTATTTTAGGTTCAGGTTTCAAGAAATCTCTTTCTCTTTTTTTATTAGGTTCAGGTCTCCTAAAATCTCTTTCTATCTTAGGTTTTGGGGATCCCTTCCTTTTTGTTCTCCTTTCATTGTTTCTTTAGGCTCTGAGGTAGAAGCTGAAGTGGTTGCTCCTAATGGTGAGAAGTAGCATGTTGCAGTTGGGGAGAGCTCTTACTTGTCTTCTCAACCTTCTACTTCTTTTGTAGGTATTTTTCAAATTTTTGTATGTAAATTGTTAGTAGTTAGGAATTTTTAACTCCTTTGGCTAAGTATTTAGCTTCTTTGTATTTGTTTCCAAGTTCTTAGGATTTTTGCTCTCTCACTCCATATTTATAGTATTCTAAAGTGACCTGTCTCCTGTTATTCCTATGGTAGATTACCCTTCACAATAGTAGTAGATGGAGCCTACTAGATCTAGTAAGGGAGTTGTGATTCCATCTTTGCCAACCTCTCACTCATCCTCCCCCATCACTACTTTGCTCAGTGGGACTATCTCTACACCTTGGCAAAATGCCCAAATCTAGCTCAAATATATATCAACAAGCTATTATATCTCAAGATCATTCCCGAGTACAAGATTGAAGTATTGAGGATGTTTGCATTGGGTCTGCAATTAATATTTTGTAGGTTGCAATTGACAAGCAAGATCTTTTGGACCAAGTGAAGTCCTTGAACTGTAATTTGTCTATGGCTCAAGGTAACTTGCCCTAGTCTCGATCATGACCGTGGGAGATAGAGGCTGAATTAGGGAGGGAATGGGAGCATTCCTTGTTAATAGTGGGCCTAGAACAATCACAAGATCGAATTGTTGCCGAAAACACCTGCCTTATGGTCACATTAGAAGAGGAATAAAAATGTTTTGTGGAGCTAAAGAAGATTGCTTCTATTTTGAAACACAAGAAGAAGTGCTAGAGTCTACATAGGAGTTTGTAATGACTGCTTATATGACTACCAAAGTTGATAGAGATGTTGCAAATGCTACCCAAGAGACTACAAAAGCGAAATGTTATACAACTATTGAGTCCATTATGGATAAAATGGTAATATAGATAAGGCTTAAACTGGAGGCAACAGCCCAAGAACTTACCCTTCATGATGAGATTGCTTGGTTAAAGGGGGATCACACTTCTGCACTAAAGTTGGCTCGTATTGAGTGCTTGGAGCAAGTAGCTACGGAATCTAAAGATTAGGAGATGGTATTAAGCTAGGAGGTAACATTATTTGCAGATTGATTCTTCTCTTGCAAGAGGAAAGTTACTCAGAATTTCCCCAACCTCAATATTAGTGATATAATTCCAAGGGAATCTAATGAGGATATATAGTTTTATTATAATAATGTAAAAGATATTTCATGAATGAAAAGAAATATTCATAAATGAAGAGAAATGTTAACAAGAATTCTTAAAAATAGCGTAAATATTCAAGTGACATGAAAATTTCAATCATAAATTGATTTGCTTGGCATAAGGTCTCCTTTTGGAGAGGGTGGTTCCACCTTATGTTAATCCACCAATGATTACATTGATGGTTACAACTATTGGACAATTGGCTTCCATTGTGGCATCTTTCTTGTTTCCTTAGAAGCTCCTCTCTTTGATCCTTAGAAGCTCCTCTCTTTGTGGGGGAGCATCTTCTGGTCTGTTGTTTTCTCTTTCTCTCCTATGTGCATTCTTTACCACATAGCAATGTAGTCTTCCTCTTCTAATTATATTTTTTACTTCCTTTTTAAGTTGTTTCCAGTTTTCAGTACCAAGACTCTAGTCTTTGTGGTAGAGACTATATTTTTGAGATTCTTATGGTCAGGGTTGAGGAAGGTACTCATGGTTTTTGATTTCTTAAAAAATGTAAGTGCACGACCTAGTTAAGGGAGTACAATTTTCATACCTATTTTTCTTCCTGATAGGTGGTCCCATTCCTCTTTTGGATAATTCTCTTTCTTGGTGCAGGAATCTGCTATTGTCATCTCCTTTGATGAACTCTTCTACATCAATATGTTTCTGAAGGATTTCTAGGTGCTCAAAATAGCTTTGTGGTGGCTCTAAATGTAGATGGTATTTGATTTGCTTGCTTGTAACACCTGGGGTGTTAATTTTGGTAATTATGTTACTGATTACATTAAGATTTACTTCAGGATGTTAAAAATGAGGCAAATTTTGAAAGATTTCTTAAATGATCAATCTGAAAAATATTTATGTTAAAATATCATGGTAAAAGTTAAGGAGAATGAAGAATTAAATAAAGAAGAAATGGCATCAAAAAATAGAGGAGAAAATTTTCAAAAAGTAGGGGAGGAAAATGGGCCAGCAGAGTTGGCGCCACAGTGCTAGATTAGGTGCCAGTGGTGCAGGATCATGATGGACAAAGGCAATGAGTAGACGGACAGGTGCCGCTAGTGCTATTAAGCAGATAAAAATGGGTGGCCCAATTTTTTAGCCATTCCATTTCGTTTCTTCCTCTCTCTCCCATTTCATTTTTCTTCTTCCTATGCCAACCCTTGATCCTAGAACCTGTTCGAAGTGATTTTATTAGGGAAAATCCTAGTTTAAGCATTCAATCCTCCCTTATGTTTCCAAATCTCAAATTCCAACTTGTTTGAGTAGGGGAAAGATAGGAAAAGTTCATTTTGTTGAAAGAGGTGTAAAACTATTGGAGATTTAGAGTCAAATCCTTGTGCTGGGGAGGGAGACACGTGTGAATGGTAATTTTAATGCATTTTTTCCTATTCGATTTGTTGATTTGGCCTTGTTAGGGTTTTCATGAATAGTAAATTTTGGGAATTTTGGGAAAAATGGAGTTGGGTGTTAAAACCATGGGAAAATGTTTTACTTATGTATTATTGTGTTTTGAGGCTTAATCTAGTATGAAAAATCATGATTATGCATTAACCCCATCCGGGAACAGTAACCCTAGGGGTAAAATCGGTATGTAACTTGGAAATTGATAAACAAGTTTGATTAATAACTTGATTACAATGATTGCGGCATTATTTGTAATTGATAGAATGTGATTATACATGATGTATTGCTATGAATAGTCCCTTATGAATAGTAAGCATGGGGGTTTTGCGTTAAAACATATTTATTTTTGGTTTAATTCAGTTCTAAGAATGATGAGCATGTGTAACGTCCTCCTCCCTAGAGCGTTACTAGTGGTAAATTCAGAGAAAATTCTGACAGAGTCTTCCCTGATTTACCACCGTTATCTTGTATACAATATGCTAAACCATAATAATTATATAACAAACATGCAAATATAATATGGCCACCTCCAAGCCCTACCATTTTCTACACAAATTATATAACTGCTGCCTCCAAAACACACATCACTATAACAACCACAGACTAGGATCGGGGTACACTGTACCCTAGCTATCAAATCATATACACCCACGCCATAACATGACATGCTATAAAACTAAGTAATATACATGTCTAATATATATCCAAAATCCATTCAACATTATACATCATCATACATCATGAAAAAGAGTAGAGCCTCTACTGGTGTCATAGCCTAGCCCTATCGCGAGACCCAACACCCTGTTGGGCTCTATCCTCTGACCTGTCAGCTAAAATTTAAATAACAAGGTAAGTCTAGGCAAAACTCAATAAGCAGGTAAGCGGAAAAACATGACTATAAATAATATAATAAACAATGCTAAATAGAATAGTAAATAATGATACAAACAGGCAAAACATGCCATGCCATATGCAGGATGTCATAGTCAGTCAGTGGCTAGGTTCATGAAGATTTTAATATTAACATCTTATTAATTATTTCATACACATACTCATAATGATATCATATACATGGTTAATCAGTCAATACCGACTCGAATACCAATACGTCATACTGCTCTGCCAATCCACGATTACCTCTTATACCCATATACTAACCCACCATCATCCACACACTCCTCCCCAAGAGGCAAACAAACCAAAATACTACCCTTTCACTCTTCAATATGTCAGGTCCATCCTGGCACTCCTAGCTAGAAGCCTGCCAAGTCCACATAGCCATGTTGCTGTATCCAGTGGCACCCCACCCTCACCTCACAAGAGTACTAGTTCTCTATAAACATGCCTACACAAGCTACTCAGGCCAATCATAGCAATTAGGTCGTCTAAGCTAATAGCAACACCCGGCCGCGCCGGCTGCCCACACAACCGTCCACTGGCCAACCAGGCCACTCCTTGCCACATGATAGACATAAGTTGGCCCCATAGACATCATAAAATACATAAATAGGCCACACTAGGCTCGAAGCCAATCAGGCGCCAAAATTAAATTTTATCGGCACTCCCAGGGGCGTAGATAACATGTACATAATTTCTAAAATAAAATTCTTATTTACTATTTTATAAATATCAAATTGACCTAAAAATATTTTTACAAATTAAAAATATATAAAAAATGTTTGATCAACATTTCAGGTCAAAATTATGTAAATTGGTCAATTTAAAATTAAAATATGCACATATAAAGAAAAAATGTTAGACGCGATTATACATCTATTTTTCCCATAAAACTTTTTACACTAATTCCTCATAATAGAATGGAATTTTTATAAAATTTTTAGCTTAAATTAACTCAAAATGAGAAGATTAAAAATAAATCAAATTATCAAAAGGGTGGGACGCTATCAACATTTCATTTTCAGGGTATTTAATGTTCATATTTTTTTTGAGGGGTCAAATAGTGGAATTTGTTCATGAAATTTGATATTATAATATTAAGTTATATCTATTGTAATCTAATATTTTTATTTTGGCAAAATAACATCACTAAATTGGTTTTTAATCAACCTCAAAAGGGGTACTTGGTAAGGTGTTCTGTCAGTGCACTGTTCATCCAAATTCTATTATTTTCAATATAATTTAATTCATGATAATACAATACATTAATTATGGTTTCATGGGTCAGATAATACATATTTAAAATCATATAACTCATATACAAAAATTTCAGATTACAGTTGCCCAAATTGTAATCATTTAAAGGAATCAAATTAAACTTAAAATGACTTAAAACAACTACCTGCTTACCTTAATTAATTGAGCAATTTGTACAGACCTCACACTCCAATTTCCACCCTCTAACAAAGCCTTGATTTCCTATTAAAATTTTCAGCAAACCCCTTTGAATTAGGGTTTGAAATTCCTCGAAGATAAATCAACTTTTGCATAATATTCTTTCAAAAACATCATTACTATTTAAAAGTAGATTAAGCACTTACCTTAATCTTCAAATTCCTTTAGTGGGTCCCACTGATCAGCAATACTTTACCAAATTTGGGTGACTACCACTTCTTGATCTCAAGAAAAATACATCCTATGGCCCACTAATGACTTGAGTCAAAATTTGCTATGGATCACTTGAAGTAAAATTGTCTAAAATGGACGATTGGGATGATAGAGAAGGGTCTATGTTGGCTAGCATGGGCTAGAAGATGGAAACGATGGAAATGGGATGGGCATTGCAAAAACATAACTTTTATATTGTTTTTTTTATTTTGGTAGTCT
>JAYJMB010002825.1:0-14829 GCA_036873735.1 Pouteria campechiana
ACTCACACTACTACAGAAAATTAGATTGGAGCAAGGTTCTAAATTTGGGTGCCCACGACAGCACCACCAATTACATAGTCATTCTCTTTTGAATTCATAGAATACTTGGAAACAATTTGTGGTAATTAAGTAGCATAGTTCAGCTCAAACTTCATAAATTCCATGTAAAATTTATATGTTACAAATAGTAGACATTAGAAAAGCATGAATCATTTAGTGGGGGGATCACATTCTCATGAAATAGTAAAAACATTTGGGGGTGTGATAGTAATACAATCCGAGTTTGGGGGGGATCGTGTCCAAAAAAAAAGGGAATATGATAGTAATACAACCCATAAAAATTGAAAATAAGAAAAGTAACCTCATGTCTATTGCAATGTCTCATTATTCATGAATGTGTGAAGTTATGTTGAATGTGTTTACTTAAGTTGCACAAGTTGAGCTTAGTACTAAGGATTTAATTTAGAATGACTATTATTTCTTACATATACTAGGAATTAAATGGAGAGAGGATGATATGCAAGTTAAAAATTTAGATATACATGTTGTTTCAACATTTTTCTCCTAGGCGATGTTAACTATTTTGAGGTCTTTATTGAACTTGATCTGCGGTGTTTGTATTTGTATTGAGTCTTGCTCAAGGATGAGCAAAGTAGTAAGTTTGGGGGAGTTTGATAAGTGAATATTATTCACTTATATGTCACATTTTTTATGCTTTATTTTAGTATATTATGAGTTGTTTACTATTAATTTGATAAATTTATAATTTTTCTATGTTTGTAGGCAAAGGAGAGCAAAGGAGTAAAGAAAATGAGAGAATCAAGGCAAAAAGGCAAAAAGCATACTCAATGTTGCGACATAGACAAAGTGTTTCGCGACACTAGACAAGAATATGCACTAAGAATGAAGAACAAGTATGTCGTGACATAGGCAAGGTATGTCGTGACATTAAAGTGGCAGCAAACTCAATCTCGTGACATAAACAGGCTATGTCGCGATAATGGTTTGGGAGGCAAGATCCAGAATTTCTGGAAAATGTTGAAAATGTTGTGAAAATTGAGTTTTTAATTAGGAATCTATAAAAAGCAAGAGGGGGTCATCCTAGAGGCAAGCTAGGACTTTTTTGGCAAGGTTTAGCAATGAAAAAGAGTGAAGAGAGGCAGCTACATGTGATTGAGGGAGGAGATCTCTCTTGGATTGAAGGAAAGTTATCTAAGGAGCAAGTTGGAGAAGAGTTTCTATCAATCTTTTCTTGTTCTTTATCATTCATTTTTGTTGTTTCATCATGTTTAAGACAATGTGTATGGTTTTTATTGATTATATCTTGAGCTAAATACGTTAATCTAGGGGAATGATGTAGCCAGATAATGAGTATTTGGTTTTATTATGTTTAGTGCATTTCTTTGGTTGTTCATTATTTATGTTAAGTGTTTAATCTAATTTTAATGCCTATGAAAGAATGCTAGCCCTTTTTACATGATTTGTAATTTGATTTGAGGCTGAGAAGCAATAATTAAATTAGACCATGATTACGCATTTTAAGATTATCATGATGTTAGAGATATCCATGAAGCTTATGCAATATTATGAGTTCTTGATCTTAATGCATCTTAATTAGTTAGGATTTTCATAGAGATGTAGGACATTAGCCAATTGAGATAGGTTGCTATGACTTGAGAAAGAATAGCAATTGATCAAGAGAAACTTTTTGTCAATATAAGAGCAAACATTGAGCGTTAAAACTAATGGAACTGAATATGATTTATCCGGTGAAATCGTACAACCCTAGATGTTTTAAATCACTTTCATTGATATCATCTCTAGAATCCACATCATTGCAAAAGCCATTAATTTAGATCTTTTCTATTTATATCCTCCCATTCACTTGTCATAATTCATTCCTTCAAACAAAACCAAAACTTAGAGTAATTTGATATTTGGTGAACTTAATCTCCGTGGGAATGATATCTCACTCACTCTTGGTTACTTGTTCACAACACATGCACTTGCATATAAGGAAAATCTGCAATAGGCATTGCTTGCATGAAAAAATAAAGGTGATAAGGAACAAAAATTGTACTACCTTAGTCGTCGGTTGATCAATGCAAAATGCAACTACTCTCTGATTAAAAAGACATATCTTGCATTAGTGTTTGTAGCCCAAAAGTTAAGACATTATTTCCTTGCTCATGAGATTTGGCTAGTTTCAAAAGTGGACCCACTCAAGTTCTTGATCACTTGTCCCATGCTATCAAGATGATTGGCAAAGTGTGTTAGAATTTGGCATAACCTTTATCCTACAAAAAGTGGTAAAAGGACAAGTTCTGGTTGACTTTTTGGCACCACATCTAGTCGATAAAGAATTTTTTGTGCAAGAAGACTTACCAAATGAGGAAATGTTAGTTGCACAAGTCAACACTCCTTGGCAAATTTGTTTCGACAATGTTGCTAAAACTGTTAATGAGGCATTGGAATTGTCTTTATTTTACCTCAGAAAGATATCCTTCCATATTCCTTCTACTTAGGAAGGAATTACACTAACAATGAAGTGGAGTATGAGGCACTGGTTTTAGGAATTCAAACCACCCTCAACTTTGAAATTACACTAACAATGAAGTGGAGTATGAGGCTCTGGTTTTAGGAATTCAAACCACCCTCAACTTTGGAATTACAAAACAGAATATTTTTGGCAATTCAAAATTGGTGGTCCAATAATTAACCACTAAATATGAAGTCCACCAACCCAGTCTATGCCAATATTATGATATCGCATAAAGGTTATTTGATCAACTTTCTTAAGTCAGCATTGGAAATATTCTAAGGACTGAGAATACTATTGCTAATGCTTTAGCAAACTTGGCAACCACTCTAGCCATTGTTGGAGGCGAAGAAGTCATTGTCAAAGTTTAGCAATAAAGTTGTATTACCAACTCATATGATGAGGAGACTACCAAGCAAGTAGAATGCGTCATTTGCATGGAGCTAACACTGAATGATTTGTGAACTCCATACATTGATTGCATGCAGTATGGAATCCTTCCAGAAAATTCATGAGAAAGGTTAACTCTAAGAAAAAGAGTCACTCGATATGTGTATTATAATAATAAACTCTATCACTAAGCATATGATGGACTCTGGCTTTGATGTTTGAATGGGGAAGAGATTCAATATACACTCACACAAGCGCATTTCAGTGAATGTGGCGGGCATCCATCTGATCAAAGATTATACAGACGAGTCAAGTGCCTAGGCCTTAGGCTACTACTAGCCCACTATAGACTCAGACTTGCCATAATTTGCTAATTCATGTCTCCAATGCCAGCTTTATGGAGATGTCTGGCATGTGCCACCTTCAAACTTGGTACCCACAAGCATCTCTTGGTGGTTTACATAGTGGGGAAGTGACTTCATTGGTCTAATCAACCCACCCTCCTCTAAGGGACATGTTTATATTTTAGCAACAACTGATTAATTTTCTAAATGGACAGAAGCTAACTCATATAAGAGAGTTAAGACTAAAGAAGTAATTAAGTTCGTTAAGTTCAAGATCGTGTATTGATATAGCATCCCATACCAGATCACATTGGACAATGGCACTCCATTCAAGAATGAAGAAATGGAGAGGTTTTGTCTAAAGTAGGGCATCAAACATGTTTTCTCCACACCTTATCATCTATAAGAAAATGGCTAAGCGGAAGCATTCAATGAGGCACTCATGAGCACATAAAAACAAACAAAATGGCATCTCAAATTGCTAGAGGTGCTTTGGGCTTATCGCACCACTCACCACACAACAACCAATGCAACTTCATACTCTTTAGTGTTCAAAGTAGAGGCAATTTTACATCTGGAGGTGCAATTGCCATCATGGAGAGTTGCAATGCACTTAGGGTTGACAACAAATTAACAATCCAAATTACAGTTTGATGAGCTTGATGTTTTGGATGAGAAGTGATTTTAAGCTAAGCAAAGGATCGAGTTTTAATAAGCCTGCATGGCTGAGGCATATAACCGATTAGTTAAACACCAAGCTTTCTATCCAGGTGACCTGACTCTTAAGCTAAGAACTAAACTAATGTTGGGTTGCAAATTAATTGCAAATTTGAGCCCAAGTGGGAAGGCCTGTATGTTGTGCAAGAGGCTTATGCTAATGGTTCATACCAAATTCTAAATAGTAATGGTATAGAAGAATTTTCCATGAGTGGATGTTTCTTAAAGCATTACTATGTATGAACTGAAAGGGAGCAAACGCTGGGGACGTTTGCTCCCCCTTCTTGCTTAGTCCCTGCAGATGTTTCTTATGCTATTTAGTCTACATGCAAAATTCAAATCATTTCTATGCACGAGTCGGAAGGGAGCAAATGTTGGGGGTATTTACTCCCCATTTCTAATTCTTGCAAATGTTTCTCAAGCGATTTGATCTACATGAAAAATTTGAATTATCATTATGCATGATGTTTGTAAAAAAAACATTTCAAGAAGCCAAGTGTCATGAGAAAAAGTGTTAAAATTGTACATTCATTAATATATGGGATTCTCATACATAGAGGGAGTTCACGAATAAGTTAAAGTAGTTAAAATAGACTCCTTCAGATGGCTAAACTACTCCTTTGTTGTCTTCAATGCTTGAGAAGCTTCTTGGCTCACAACTAAGGATGAATTTAACTCTATTAAAGTCTCCTCGACTGCCATTACTTCTTATTGAGAAGCAGCTACCTCCTCCTTCAAATGTTACATAATTTCTAAACTTTCAGTCTCCTCTTTCTCCTTCAAAGCAACAAGAGATTCTTGGAAAGATAAATGACTACTTATTTGGCAAAACTCCCTCTGAAGACCTTGAAAGAAATCTTTGTTTATTCTCACCTCTTTTCTCAAAAAGGTCAATACTACTTAGAGAGAGAAAAGATGCTCTGAAGCTGATAAGTGAATTTCATTCAGTTGTTTCATGCATGTTTAAACTTAATTATTTATGAATCTTTGATAGATTTAGATGAATTTAATATGAAAATATTGATTTCTCTAGGTGAATTGAAGATTTGAAAAGAAGTCAAAAACTGAAGAAATATGAAGTTCAAAGTTGGAAAGGAAGTCATCTTGCAAAAGATTAAAAAAAGAAGTGAAATTCATGGGTAGCAACATCTTGTCGCGGCAAGGCACAATTTGCATTCAAGCCAATCGAGTCAACAACACCTTGTCATAGCAAGGCAGTCTTCTATCGCGACAAGCTTTCCCCTATAGTGACAAGATACCCGTATGCATGAAAATCCTCATTGGCAGAGAGAACTTGCCACGACAAGCTCTTCCTCTACTACGGCAAGATCCTTGAGAAAGCAATCCAGAAATTATGGATCTTGGTTGATGTGTGCAAATGCTCAACCCTAACGAAGGGGGGTATAAAAGCTAAGTGAGAGCATGTGTTTGGAAGCTTTTTGGCAAGTTTTGGAGGCAGAGAAACTTCTTGGAGAGGCAACTATACAAGATTGAAGGTGGAACCTCATTGTAAAAGGGAGAAGATGAACTATAGTGTATTGAGTTTTGTGAAGGGAGTTATTTTCTTTTTCATTGTCACTAGATCTTTCTTTCTAAGGTGAAAGTGTAACCCTCTCTAATAAGTTTGTTATTTGGGAATGTTGGCTCTTTAATGCAAATTAGTTATTTTCATTCATTGAGTTATTTACTTTCATTTGGTTTGATATATTGCTTGATCACCAATATTATAAATCACATTGATTATCTGGTATGATTAAAGCACACACCATATGCAAAACTATGGTCACCATTGAATGAAAAGGATAGGTTGTTATGGTACACACGTTATTCTAAACCATCATATTTGATTCATGTGTTCTTAAGCTTAATGGGTTTTCACCTCAGTTATACTACACACTATAGGTAATTAGAATGAATGAAAATACTTGATTTAAACTCTCACACCTGATGGTGATAATCTCACATTAGATAGATCGAATTCAAGTTATGCATTGAATCCAACATCCCACTAGCAAAGAGTATCATTGACTGGTGAAATTGAATTCTTAGACTCTTGCACTTTGTTGATTTCACCTATATTACCCATAGCTATTTCATTTCTGCAATTTTATTCAAGTTATCATTTATACTTAATTCAAATCACATTCCTTTGAGATAGTGATAAGTTAGTAACTAAAGCTAATTGAATAGGTTTTAACATTCCCTGTGGGATCAACCCTTGCAGTACATACTACATTGCTATACGTTCGTGCACTTGCGAGAATTTATAATTTGAATCATCAAGTTTTTGGCGTCATTTCCAAAGAATGGTTCCAAATTAATTCAATTAAGTTAGTTATAATTATTCTTTGTATTTTTGTATTTACTTGTATATAAAGTTTTTTATTCTTAGTTTCTTTCTTTTGTAGAGCTGTGAATGAACGGAAGAAGATCATTGATTCCAACTCTATTTCCATTGAAAGACCAAAGTAATAAAGTAAAGATTAAGATAGAGAGCTTAAGCGAAAACAAAGTAGTCCACATGGCTGATAATAGGAGAATCGAGTGGCTCAAAAAGCTCAATAACTGATGAAAGAGTTTGCACATCCCACCATAGGAATATCACCATCATGCATTATGTTGAAGATAATGCTAGAAACTATGAACTTAAACACATCCATTTTAACATGCTTCCTTCATTTCATGGAATTACTGTAGAAGATCCATTGACATTTATGCATGATTTCTATACAACAATACAAACTATTCCATTGGAAGGTATCAATGAGGATCAATTACGTATGAAAATTTTCCAATATACTTTGAAGGATGCAACAAAACATGATTCATGACATTAACTCTTGGATCACTAACCACATAGGAAGCTGTGTACAACAAATTCATTGGCAAATTTTATTTTTCATGCAAAAACTACTAAATTAAAGAGCAAAAATGCTACTTTCTGTCAAATGGATGGTGAAGCATTCCATGAAACATGGGAGTGGTTTAAAGCATTATCAAGTCAATGTCCTCATCATATATATCCACTTGAATTGCTTAACTAGTTCTTCTATAATGTTTTAACATAACCATGCCAAGCCACGGTAGACAATGTTGCAGGGGGAGCAATAGGAGAAAAAACGCGGGAAGAAACATATGAGTTGTATGAAATGCTTAGAGCCAATTCTCAGCAAAAGAGTGTGAGAGTTAGGTCTAGAGGCATTTATGAAGTGAACTCTAACAAAGATCTATCTATGAAGATGTCAAAGATGGCAAAGCAAATGAAGGCAATGTGCTCGATGATGGTGAACGTGAAACAACCACAACCTACCCCAACAGAGGTTTATTCTTTTTGTGGGAATTCAGGTCACTCATCTAACATTTGTCCTTCAAATAATCATTTTATAGGTAATGCAGAACAGGAAAATTTAATGAATTTCTACAACCAGTGACCAAGGAATGATCCTTACTCAAATTCATACAATTCTGGATGGAGAAATCATCCTAGTCTTGAAGAAACCATGCAAAGTTTCATTCAAGCAACTAAGACTCAATTCCAGAACAATGCCACTAAGTTCCAGAATATTGACTCTAGATCCCATAACATGGAGGCATCCATGAAGAAGATGGAGACACAATTAGGACAAATTGCAGAAGCCATGCAAAGCCACACACCTAGGAAATTGCCTAACTAGCCCGAGCAAGCAAAGACGATCACTACACTAAGAAGTAGAAAGGTAATTGTTTAGAAAGAAACTAATGATTCAATTGGTTCTGCAGAAACCGATAGGGGAAAGACAAAGGTAGAGGAGGAAGTACACTCAAAGAAGGTGGTGTTTTTAATAGTAGACCCTCCTGTCAACTATAAAGCACCCCCACCTTATGATCCTCTAGTCCCATTTCCAAGAAGGTTGAAGCAAAGCAAATTCGATAAGTCATTATCTGACATTTAAGATATTCTTTCTAAAGTGAATGTGAACTTACCTTTGCTTGACATGATCAAAAATATGCCTGCTTACACTAAATTTTTGAACGAACTAAGTGTAAGGAGCCTCACGAGAAGGCAATTGTATTAGAAGTAGCCAGTGCAGTGTTGGAAACAAATCTGCCCCTGAAATTAAAGGATTTAGGTAGTTTCAATATCTCCATTACTGTAGGAGGAACAAATAAGATAAAAGCAATGCTAGATCTTAGAGCAAGCATAAATTTGATGCCTTATTCTATTTATGTACAGCTTGGTTTGGGAGACTTGAAACCCACTACAATGTTTGTTCAACTTGTAGATAGATCAATGAAATATCCTAGAGGCATTGTAGAGGATATTCTTGTGTAGATAGATAAACTAATTATTCCAGCTGATTTTGTAGTTCTTGACATAGAAAGCAAATGATTTTAGAGAGAGAAGTACCTAATCTTTTAGGATGCCCATTCATGGCTAATAAGACAATCATTGATGTATAGAATGGAAAGTTGAAAATGATTAGCTTAGATGCAACAATTAAATTTTCTATTTACAGTTCCCTTTCATTGCCTTCTGATCCTAGTGGTTATTTTCAAGTAGGCGAATTGGACTCACTTGTTCTCTCTACTTTTGTGCAACAGGAAACAAATGATAATTTGGGATTAGTGCTCACTGTTGATGGCTTGGTGGTAGATGAAGAGGCAATGCAATAGAAGGAAACACTTGACAATGCAGAGCAAGTGGAAGTTGAGGAGATCTCGCAAGAAGAGCTTAAACAAGCTAACCTAGAAGTGGAACATGTAATAGACACACCACCACCATTAGATTTGAAGCAATTGCCTGAGAGTTTGAAATATATATTTCTTGGTGAAAATAATACTTTTCCAGTTATAATTGCTTCTGACTTGTCTTTGGATGTGGAATGTAGGTTATTGACTATGTTCAGAGAGCACAAGGGGGCTAGGGCTATATGTTGGACATTAATAGATATCAATGGAATTAACCCTACTATGTGGATGCATAAAGTACTTTTGGAGGAGGATGCAATGCCTTTCAGAAATGCATAGAGGAGACTGAACCCAAACATGAAGGAGGTTGTTAGAGCTGAGGTTATAAAGCTATTGGATGTAGGTATTATCTACCCAATCTCTAATAGCAAATGGGTAAGTCTAATACATTTTTTACCAAAGAAATCTGGTCTCTCTATTATTAAAAATGATAAGGATGAATTGGTCCCTATGAGAATGATTACAAGGTGGTAAATGTGCACTGATTACAAGAAACTGAATGCAACTATAAGAAAGGACCATTTTCCTCTCCCCTTCATTGATCAAATGCTTAAAAGATTGGCAGGTCATGCTTATTATTATTTTTTGGATGGCTTTTTAGTTTATAATCAAGTTCTCATTGCTCTAGAAGATCAAGAAAAGACTACCTTCACCTACCTGTTTGGAACATTTGCCTATCGAAGAATGCCTTTCAGTTTGTGCAACTCTCTTACAACCTTTTAAGGTGCATGATGTTCATCTTTTCTGATATGATTGAAAGGTTCATTGAGGTATTCATGGATGATTTTTCTATTTTTGGAGATTCATTTGATGACCACCTTAATAACTTGAGATTGGTACTTAAAAGATGCATTGAGATGAATTTAACTTTGAGCTGGTAGAAATGTCATTTCTTAGTCAAACAGGGAACCATGTTGGGCCACATTGTTTCTAGTAAAGGCATTGAAGTGAACAAAGGAAAAATTGAAGTGATTACCAAGCTACCTCCCCCAAATTCAGTTAAGGGAGTTAGAAGCTTTCTTGGCCATGCAGGGTTTTACAGACAATTTATAAAGGATTTCTCAAAAATTTCTCAACCGCTCTATAACCTATTAGCTAAGGATTTAACATTTTATTTTGATGAGGAATGCCTTTTGTACCTTCAATACCTTGAAAGAAAAATTGACTTCAACTCCAATTTTAGTTGTGCCTGATTGGTCTATTCCGTTTGAGCTCATGTTTGATGCATCAGATTTTACTGTCGATGTTGTTCTAAGACAAAAAGTAGAAAGATTACCCCATGTGATTCATTATGCAAGTAGAACTCTAAATGAAGCACAATTGAATTATTCCATCATTGAAAAATAATTACTTGCAACTGTGTTTTCCATGGAAAAAATCCATTCTTACTTGATTAGTTCAAAGGTAAATGTTTATTCTGATCATGTTGCATTGAGATACTTGCTTACAAAGAAGAATGCCAAGCCCAGGTTGATCAGGTGGGTCTTATTGTTGCAAGAGTTCAACTTGACAATCAAGGATAAGAAAATGTTGTGAGAATGTGGTGGCAGATCACTTGTCCAAGTTGGTGAAAGGGACCAATTTCTAGCAAGAGAGAGGCAAGGAGAACATTCATATCAATGAGATCTTTCCTGATTTACAACTATTGTCTGTAAAGGGAAGTGAACCGTGGTATGCTGATATTGTGAATAATTTAGTTAAGGGAGTGTTTAATCCTATGTTGAATTCATAGGGACGAAAGAAGTTGATGTCTATGGCAAAGCATTATTTCTGGGAAGATCCAGCCCTTTTCAAGCTATGTCCAAACCAAATTATCAGACACTGTGCACCAAAAGAGGAGTAGCAAAGCATACTGACACATTGTAATACATTCAGCTATGAAGGGCATTTTAGAGGAAAGAAAACTTCTTTAAAGATTTTTTAGTCTAGTTTCTATTAGCCAACTATCTTTAAGGATGCTCATGCCTTCTATGCGATGTGTAACAGGCATCAGCGAATAGGGAATATAGGAAAGCAAGATGAGATGCCACTTGCAGGTAATCTTGTGGTTGAATTATTTGATGTGTGGGGGATTGATTTCATAGGACCATTTCCCCCATCAAATGGTAACCTATATATTTTGCTCGATGTGGGTTATGTTTCTAAGTGGATTAAGGCGATGGCCACGAGGGCTAATGATGCTAATGTGGTGCTAAGATTTTTAAAAGACAGGATCTTTTCCAAGTTTGGCACTCCAAGGGCCATCATTAGTGATAGGGGAACTCACTTCTGCAATAAGGTTTTTGCAGCTCTGCTTAGAAAGTACAACAACATTACACACTAAGTTATAACTCCTTAATATTTGCAAATGTCTGGGCAAGTTGAAGTTAGTAACCATCAAATTAAAGCAATTTTGGAGAGGATGGTAAACATTGTGAGAAAGGATTGGGCGATGAAGTTAAATGATGCATTGTGGGCTTACAAAACTGCCTTCAAAACCCCAATTAGAATGAGTCTTTATAGACTTGTTTTTGGGAAAGCCTACCACTTACTAGTTGAGTTGGAGTATAAAACATATTGGACAATCAAAAATCTAAATTTGTATTTGCAAAAGGCAGGAGAGCAGAGGAAGTTGTAGCTCAATGAACTGGAAGAGCTGAGGAATGAGGCATATGAGAATGCGAAGATTTACAAGGAACGGACGAAGAAGTATCATGATGAATTCATTCACAAATGGTGCATGAAGCCTGGAATGGAAGTTTTACTTTAGGACTTATGTTTGCAATTATTTTTAGGAAAATTGCAATCTCGCTGGGTCGGTCAGTCCATTCTTAGTTAATTAGGTGTTTCCACATGGAGCCTTCAAGTTGAAGAATTTAAAAGACGACAGCACTTTCAAAGTCAATGGACATAGAGTGAAGCAATATGTCAAAAATGGCTTACAATTACCATTAAATGAAGTCCTTAATCTTGAAAATTCATGAAAAGAGAAGTCGTCTAGCCTAGACGTTAAATACAGTGCTTCTTGGAAGGCAACCCAAGTTTCTAAAATTTTTAGTTGCTTAATTTGCATTTGTTTAATTATTATTGCATTAGATTAATCCTTAGATGGTTGTTATTCATATTTGTTGAATTCCGATCCATAGTTGGTTAGTTCATTTCAAGTTCTAGTTATACCTTAGTAATTATATGCATGAGGTTTAGAGATAGCATTAATCTAGTTGTTGATTGCATATTAGATAGATTTTGATTCTTGTAGACTTAGTCTTAGTTAGCATATAATAATTTAATTAGTATCTTAGTAGTAAGTTTCATTCATAATAACATGTTAGCAACTAGAATTTTTAGGTAGGACATAAGTACATAGGCATCACAGCGATCAACTAGCAACAATCGGCGACAAGTTGCAATCAGAGGGAGCTTACCGCTACAAGACAATACCCTGCAGCAACAATGTAGAAGGAAGGAAATTGGCAGAATGAAGTCAGGGATTGCTTGCTGCTGCAAGGTGTAACAACATGTGAAAGCAGCACAAGTCAGCAAGAGCTTGCCGAGGAAAGCTATTTCATTATCACGACAAGCTACTTAATGGTTTGCAAGTGCTAACTTGTCAATAAGAGCTTGCTGAGGTAAGCTATTTTACTACTGTGGCAAGCCATTGAACACATTGCAAGTATTAACAAATCAGCAAGTGCTTGCCTATCCTACCATCATGGCAAGCTGTCAACATGATGCAAAGGCCACCAATCAACAAAAGCTTGCCCAGGCAACCCATTTCACTGCTGCAACAAGCCCACCCACATATTGCAAAGGCCCACCAGTCAGCGAGAGCTTGCCAAGGCAAGCCATTTCACTATCGTGGCAAGCCCATCCACATATTATAAAGGCCCACTAGTTAGCAAGAGCTTGCATAGGCAAGCCCTCTCTCTACCGTGGCAAGCTCCTCCACTCCCTCACATGCGAGAATTAATCCTATTTCAAAACAACCATGTCCCAAACATTTTGCTCTCATCTTCTTTTCAAAATCCCCAACCCTCATCCCTTCTCCTCTCCAACCCACAAAAAAATGAGAGAAAACCCCTGCCCCTCTAGTCAATTCTCCACTCCGTTTTTCATCCCAAAGCATTCATCCAAGCTTCATTCCTCCTCCCTCTAAGCATTCCACTCGATCCTCTTTGCACGCCCTCATCCTTCCACTTCTTCTTCAAATGGGTTCAAGGATGAGAATGCCAGGCTTTATGCAATCTATTATGCTTTTGCATTTTGAAGGCTTTTTCATTCTATTCTTCCATTGTGCACAATTTAGAGTGGAAAGTATCCATTTTCAGAGGGATTTTTGGTGAAGATTTGAAGGGTTTTCAATTGCACATAAACTATTTGTTGGAATGATTGAGTGGTGGACATGGACATAAGAAGCCTCTTCTAAGTGAGTTAGCTTAATTTTGATGGTGATTGTGTATGCATTATTGATTCCCATGGCCATTTTTATATGAGAGCTTCTCCAAGTTGAAGAGAATTTTGTGAAGGTTGTGAGTTCTACTTTGTGCCTGTAAAGTATTTGTTGCATTACTTCAAAGGGCCACCATTGCATTGCCAAGATAAATTGCTCAAGGTTGCTTAAGTTTGGGGGTGATTGCATTGTGTTTATTCAAGGTTGCACTGTTTGGTGTGATTACATTGTGCTTGCTCAAGGTTGCAGATGTTTTGGGGTGATTGCATTGTGTTTGCTCATGGTTGGATTCAGTTGAGATTGTTGCCCAGGGTTGCTGTTGTCATTTTTGAGTGGAAGTGCTTCTCATTATGCCTTCTAAAGGAAAGAAAATAGTAGCTACAGGTCCCCTTAAGAAGAGGAAGAATATGGATACTGAGCCTATAATCAAGCCTACTTTTGTCAGTAAGGAAGCTAAAGAACACCACCAAACTTCACTTGTAAACAGGAAGTGTGTCCAAGAGAGGGGTTTTCATGACCCATGATGTTGCATTCTTACTATGCTTAGACAATGACATTGGGAGGAATTTGCTACACAACTAGAAGCAGCACTTGTTCCAGTTGTACGAGAATTTTATGCCAATGTGCTCGAACACAAAGAGTACAGAACCTTTGTGAGAGGCAAGTGGGTTCCATTTGGTAGAACTGCAATCAACCATAGATATCAGCTTCCTGACATTCAAGATGATAATTTCTCAAGGATGGAGGATCATATGGATTTTGATGAGATCATTCGGAGCATAGCAAAGTCGGACACAATATGGACCATCTCAAGAACTGGACTACGCAGTTTCCCAAGCATGTGCTTGACCCATGAAGGTAAAGTGTGGCATTACTTTATTTCAACAAAGTTAATGCCAACTGATGAGAATGCAAAATGTCATATTTTATTCTCCTAATACTTCATCTTTTGCACCTATTTGATTCCTAAATATACTCTTTATTCTCATATTTTGATTTAGGAGTCAATTGGAGTGGTTGACCACAAAAAGGTGTCAATTGAGGAGTTCTGGACAAGCCTTGCAAACGGATCCGCTGAAGCGTCTGGACAAGCCTTGCAAACGGATCCGCTGAAGCGTCTAGACAAGCCTCGCAAACGGATCCGCTGAAGCTTCTGGACATCATCGCAAGCGGAACCGCTGGAGCGTTTGGACGTCTTTGCGAGCGGAACCGCTGGAGCGCCTGGGTATCTTCATCAACGGATCCACAGGAACATTAGTGTTGCAAGCGGAACCGCTGGAGCGTTTGGACGTCTTTGCAAGCGGAACCGCTGGAGAGGCTGGTTATCTTCGTCAACGGATCCGCAGGAACATTAGTGTTGCAAGCAAAACCGCTGAAGCGTCTGGACAATTTCGACAAGCGGAACCGCTGTAACATCCTCGCAAGCGGATCCGCCAAAACATCCTGGCAAGCGGAACCGCTGTAGCGTCTGGAAGTCTTCGCAAGCGGAACCGCAAGAGCATTAGTCCTCGTCAGCGGATCCGCAGGGGCATCGGTAGCGTCCCGGTAAGCGGCTCCGCATGAGCATTGACAGCATCCTCGTCCGCAGGAGCCCCAGCGGTACGGGTCGCACGACAGAAGACATGCTGAAGAGAAGGGCACCAGAGGAGACAGCAAGGCAAAGTCGCCAGCGCCAATGAGAA
>JAYJMB010002826.1:13256-37390 GCA_036873735.1 Pouteria campechiana
GTATAGACCCGAATCTGATTGGACCACATAAGATGCTTGGCTAGGCTTTTATATTGAGCCTTCTTAATGTAAAAAAACTTCCTTACCAGTTAAAGGATTTAAAAGTCTTCCCTTTTTCCTTCAATGTATTTTTTATTTACCTTCAATGACCGTGTTTTCTTATTATAACCTTTATTTTCAACCATTGATCTTTTTATTTTCATTCAAAAGATTTCCTTATTTTATATTTATTTATTTTACAATTGATGTTACTTCTTTTTCAGTTGACATCATTTGAGTGTGTATGTGAATTTACATTTTTTTTTTCATCTTTTACTTCTATCTAAAAGATCATTTGCAAACACATAGGCACCTTTCACCTATAATTGTGAATATACTTATATTTTCAAAATATTAGCAAATATACTCATAAATTTATAAATAATTTACAATTATAGCTGTTTCATTTGGTGCCTATTATAACAAGTAATCTAAAAATTATGAAAAAAATAAACATCTCTTTTAGGCAGTCATGGCTATCACAAACGGAATTGGTATAATTATAAATTTTTAGTATAAGTATTTTGTTAGTATTTCTTAAATATAAATATTCCTTAATTACAGGTAAAAGATGTAGGTATTTCTACAAATGCCCCAAACACAGCTCTTTTCAATTGTGGGTGGATTGCATGTCACTGGAAATTTCATTGTTTTTGGTTTTTCTCTGCAGCCAGTCTAGAATCACTGCCACAACACATCCAAATTAAGACATATTCTATTCGATGATCCATGTCTACCAACACAATAAGTCTAATTACAGCAAAAAGATCTAAAAAAAAAGGGGTATGAAATGCTAAAGAGTGCAAGTTCAGACAAGAACATTGTAATTGCCGGGGCATGACCAAGTGCAGATTTGGTGAATTCATTTCTCCACCAATCTGCAAAAGGTAGATACATAGTACCCAGCACTCACAAAGAACCTTGCACTGAGAAGACACCTGATTTGGTAATCATCAATTTTCATTTGATAAAAAGAGGAGAATTCTGGGTGTTGTAATAATAATTACTTTAAAAAAATGAAAAATGTAACTTTTAAAATATTCTACCAAATTAGTGTCTGATCGCACCAATTCTTCTTTACACTATTTTACACTTCAAAAGATGTATGCCAATCTCATTTGCATGCATCATTTATGGGAAGAGAGATGGGTCACTGAGCAAGAGACTGAAGCCAGCAATGCATGTTACTGATCTTCCTTACAGTTTACTAGTTGGATTTTATCATTTTTTGGGTGGCAATCTAAAATGACATTGAACTTGCTAGCAAAGAATTGCTCATCACAGTAAATCATGCCTAGTTAAGAAAAGTGCATAAATTTATCAAATAAATATCTGAAGCATTTGATTTATGTTTTCTACCATCATAAAAGTGGATAGTTGCTAAAAGGGATAGTAATTCCTTATTATCAAAGCATCTCACATCTTTTGGAAAAAATGACCAAAATTCTTCATTTTGAAGTGCATGTTTATCTATCCCTAGAAAGCAATAGCCCATTTTAGCGGCTAGCAGGATTCAGGATACACATGCACTGAAATTATATTCCTTTGCTGTCATAATTTATGCTTGTCAAGTCAAGATTCTTTCAACCTTTTGTGACAGAAAATTTTCCAACTTCCAACAAGTAGTAGGTTGCAAAAATACAAAGTCCACTTATTCCTCTTCATTACTTTGACCTGAAAAAGTTGTCCCTTTGGTTTTTAATTGGCTGATATTTTGAAACCATAAAAAAATACATCCCCACTACCATACAGGGGGCCTCCTATCCATGGTGGCATCACAAAGATCTCACTAATTTTAGCAAAATAATTATCAAATTCAAGAGGAATACAGCTTATTTAACTGAATTACAGCCAAAGAAGTTTTGCACTCCCCATCACCCAAAATGTGGATGTTCATTTTTTAGGCTGCAATCTTTCTTTTTTGGGTACCAAACCTCAAAAAGCTTGTAATGCTCTGTTCCCCAAAAAAAAAAGGCTCTGCAAAAATGTGATAATTGATGCATAAAGTGCTGTAAAGTTGAAGTATGGATTCAGAAGATTGAACAAAGTGATTAAGCTGTGACCCAAGATAGAGAATTGATGGGTCACTAATAGATATGAGCAAACAAAAGTATTCAGTGTATAGAGGCCAATTACAGAAACTTTTTTATGATATTGGCATATATGCAGTGGATCCCACAATGTGAATTGTCCCAGAGAGGAATGCCTGCCGCAGCTACAAGTTTTCTAAATTTTGCATTGCCTTTACAACTAGGAAACGTGGTTTTCAAGGCAAGAATAAAAAGCCCATGATCACTGGACCACCGCTTTTAAAATGTTGGTGACTTACACATAAAACAGTAGAATATGAGTGGATAAGCTACCCACCCTTTCATCCGTCCATTTTTTTTTATTATCGTAAATGATATTTTAAATACTATAATCAGTACTTTATTCCTATTATTATCTATATTTTCAATTACCTATTTTTCCGTCTTACATCATTTCTACTTTTCACTAAACATGCCGTTAAGCTTATGGTTAGTTGTTTTAACAGATGTTGTATCTTAATTCATATATTTCTTCCATGAATGATTTGAATAAATAATCAATGGTTTTAATCACTAGCTACACTCATTTCAACTGGGCCCATCAATCCATTTGTCCAAGTTATGGTCCAGTTTTAAAAACATTAGATATAATCACCAAAATGTTTGGCTGGATTAAAATTGTTTATGCATAGCTGGGTCAGCAATTTCAATGATCTGGATTAAAATTCTTTGCCAAGAGCAACTCCTACTATTCTTTTAAAGAGACTTAGAAAAGGCAGCAATGATTGATAGTCTTATAGCAGATAAAATTTAGGACCAAGGTCCAACTTGAGAAAGAATAATTGAATGGCTGCAATTGTGCTGTGACAATGATATTTTGCTTTTGGCACAATATGGGAGTCATCCATCCGTCTTAGGTTCAGAAATTTGAATTGCTTGGATGAGTTCTTCAACAACAATGGCTTGTGGAATGTGAAGAATATCAAACCCTAGTGAGGAACATTGACCAATCGAACTAAAAAATTGTCAGACCTATCTTCTATTATAAAATTGGTTCTGTTGGAATTGCTTCCATTATATATCTATATATATATATATATATAATAGAAGTATTGATATCATCTGTTAGTTATATTAATATAAAAATAATAAAATATTTATTTTTTCAATAAAACTTATGAAAATATTTTTATTTTACTAGATTTATTATTTTTAATTTAATTTTGTGTCTTATATTAATTATAAATTTAATTAGATTTATAACTATCAAAATTAAAAATTATTTTTCATTTACATATGAGATTATTAATATAAAATATGATTGATTTTTAAATATAATTTTATTTGCATAAATTTCATGAAGAAATAAAAGTTTTCGTATTTTTAATGTAGAAGAATAGAAGCAATTGCAACGGATCTGATTTCACACTAGAACTTGATAGTTTTGTGTATTAAAGTGAGATTGACAGGAGGACTTCTGCTTCCCAGCGCGCATAAGGTTACGCTTCTACTCCCGTTCCTTTTTTTTTAATCCCTTTCTAAGACACTTTCGAGTGTTATGGTGAGCAATTTTTCCTCATCTTTTATGGCCAATTTTATAATTTCCAGACACCTTTCAAATTGCAAATTGGATGCATAAAGATGTTAATTCAATGGATATATTTTCCAATGTTGCTTTTTGTTTTTCAAAAATTAGAAATTATTCCTGTATCCATACATGAAAATTATATTTAAAAAAAAAAAAACCCTGTAGTCATGCACGAAGATTCATGCTTAGGCGCCGTGTTAAGATTTTATTTTACACAAGTTCTAAATCTATTTTTCACATTGTTAACGTCTACATTAAAGGAAAAAATAGAAAAGAAAAGAAAAAGGTCATTGGCTTGGATTGGCCAAAGGAATCTACATATATCGTTGCCAACCATAATTTTAAGAATAGAACGATCAAGTTTTATATTATAACCATGATTGTTAATAAATACAAAACAAAATTATGATTACATATCTGAACAATTTCAGCTGCCCGTTTACTATAAAAATAAAATTGCTTGCACTTCTTTGTGCATTTTTCGCTTATAAAAGTTGATTTTGTATGGTACTTTTGACACAGCTTAAATTAGTGATAGAATGAAACGAATAGATTAAATTTTACATACGAGCTTTGTATCAAGTTATAACAAATTGAGTTAATTTATCAAATCATCCTTGTAAGTATCAATCGAGTTAATTTATGATATCATCCTTGGCTTTCTTGACGCTCGCAATCTAACCTCAAACCTCGCGAGATCAGTACGCACTGCCATCTCATGATTTTCATCATACACAGCTAACCTTCCGCCCAGCATCCTCCTTGCTGCCTCTTTCAAGATGATTATAAAATTAAAACAGCAAGAATGCTTTTGGCTTAATCTCACATTAATGGTGCCAAGTTGGGGCCTGCTTCTCCCTGCTGCTTGAACTTGCATTGAGCTGTCCAAAACATCTTGATGAAAACTATAAAAAAAAATGACAATAAATTCAATTAAAATAAAAAAAAAAATAAAAACAAAGGCAAAGAGAGAAACTTGTTTTAATGGAGGTGCAGAATGATCCTCTGAACCGAAAGAAGATTTTAAGCTAGCCATGATCATGATCTAGCTTAAACTAAGTTTAAACATTAAACATGGGTGGGTGTGAATTGCATTTGGGAAATACATAAATGATATAAAATCAAGTTTTCATGCATTTGGGAAAGTTTAACTGAATGATTTGAATTGAAAGCAATCACCCATACAAATCTCACCATCAAATTCGAGGAATCCCCAAAAAAGGCCACATTGGTTTTCAAGTGGTACAACTACCCCAATAACATTTTCTTCTATTTTTTGCCAAATGGTACTGTCAAACATTCCTGACCAGAATCATATTTACACAGGCAAATGAATTATCACAACATACAACCAGACAAGGATACAGCTATTAGATTGCACAAATGGAGAGAAGATGCGAATCATTATGCCTCCATGAACTCAGGGTTGAATGCCATGACCTCCCGGTAAATCAGGTCCTTCATCTGCTCCTCTGATAATGCATGCTGCTCAAAATCAAAGCTGAATGGTGTCATACAGATAGGCTCATCACTGATATCATGAAGGGAATTCAAGTATGGATGTGCCAGAGCATCCTCAACTGCAACCAGAATAAAACATAGACATCAGCATCATCAATGTCCTGCTATGTGGCATAGGTAAAAAACGGTAAGTAGATTAGAGATGCAGCCAGCTTGTAGCATAGGACATCCACTAGGCCCCAGAAACCCAAAACAAAAGAGGAAGCAGGAAATGAGCAAAAGCTTGAAAACTTTGAAATTTAAGAAAAGAAGATAACCAATTTTTGGGCCCTTTCCTTCAAAGAGAAAAGCAGCCATATCACCACAGACACTACAAATAAGCCAAGCATATGTGAAGGATGCAATATCAAAGAGAAGTGTAAGGTGTCATGTTTAAATTTTTGCATTTTCTGTTTCTACTGAATAACAAAAATAAGATCCAGGACAGAACTTTACCAGTAATTCTCTTTCTAGGATCAAATGTCAACATTTTCTCCACAAGATCAATAGCATCAGGGTGAACATTTGGAAACTTCTCACGGAATGACTGCCGAGGGTGACGAGGAAGTTGTCGAAGGTATCTTTTAGCATTTTCATTAGCACACCCTAAGTCCGCCTCATTTGGTGTGCCAATCAACTGCAGTTTATAACAACATTTGTTCATAAAGTAAAGACATATATTCGTGCTTCATACATTCCAGCATAGAAAATAATGATAGATTAATGTTCACCAAACATTATACACAATGAACTAGCTAACATTAGAAGTGCATTAAATGTGTGGTTCTGAATGCACATAACTTACGATCAGATTCATGAGGGAAACAAAAAGATGTCAAGGTTGAATGATGCATGCAGAAGTAATCAAGCATAATGAATGATTCATTCTTTCATTTCTTTCTTAACGTCTCTTTTGTTCTTCTCTGTATCCCTCCTAACATTCTTTTTCATATAAAACTGCTATGCATTCTTATCATCTCTCATAAGGCATTTCACAGCTTGAATTCGTGTAGGAAGTTTCTGGCTAGTTCATAAATCAATGGGGATAATACTCAAACAAGGGCTCCCCAAAATTAAATTGTTGCATTATAATTTTAAAGGCTGAGGAAACGGTGAGCATTTCTTCAATTTGTGATCCTATCAGATGGGAGTAAATTGCAGTGGATTGTTAAGCTGCTCTTAAGAGGCATTATTGACCATGTTTTCCACCATTGGAATAAAGGTGGTGGCAAGAAAACTGGTAGCTTGGGAAAAGGCAACCAGAAGTTCTGGAATCCACGCCTTTTGGTAGTGCTGTTCATACAGGATGGAGCAACGAGGTATTAATTAAAGAAAAAGGAAAAAATTACACATGATGGAGAAAGACATTAAAGCTTTTTAATCCAAGCAGATAGAATGATAAGAACCTTGAAGGTTCATAGCTTTGAGATGGTAACATATTATCCATTTCATAAATAAAACAGAGCCGATACTGTTTGTCAACACCTTTCTGACGACTGTATGGAGAATAAATCATTAGACAGAAGTAGTTAGAATTAAATAATAGAAAATATTCCAAAGTCAAGAATTAAGAATGCAAGCAATGGAGCAATCAGAAAGAAATACAATGTAGATCTATTGCATCACCTCCATTAATAAGCGCAGCTGGTGAACATGGTCTCTCCCCGGAAAAAGAGGCTTCCTCTCCATTAGTTCCATGAAAATGCAACCAACAGACCACACATCAATTGCTGCAGTATATTCTGCAGAGTTCAGTAAAAGTTCTGGTGCTCGGTACCATCTAGTTACAACATATTCTGTCATGAAATCACTTTCTGAGGTGATACGAGCAAGTCCAAAATCACAGATCTTTAAATCGCAATTGGCATTCAAAAGAAGATTGCTTGGCTTCAAGTCTCGGTGAAGTACATTTGCAGAATGTATGTATTTCAGTCCACGAAGAATCTGATAAAGGAAATACTGCAAAAGAAAGCATTGGGAAAATTTATGTAAGTTTGTTGTTAAGTAATTGGTGCCAAGATTTAGTGAGAAAAGAACTGTTCAATCAACCATAAAATGTAACAGCATCCAGGTAGGGGTGCAACTTGGGTCAGGTTCAACCCAAACCCAGCCCGCCAAACCCAAAATTTTTCAGTTCTCAAACCTACCTTTGCCCAACCCGAGCCCAATTTAACATTGGTCTGATTTAGGGTTGGGATCAACCCAAACCCGATTCCAACATAAATATTTGATTTTTTTATTGTAGTTGGATATTAATATTTATGTATATGGTTACGTATTTATATTTAACTATAGAATAAAACAGGGCTGTTAGTCTAATACAAGGAGAAAGACTTAATGAGGTTTGGTTATCCAAATTTTAATACTGTTTGAGTGGTGTGTTATTTTCCATTAGTTTAAAACATGAATTGGTAGTTTTTCATTTAGTTTGAACTTTGAAACATGAATGGGCAATTTCAAGAATTGAATGGTGTGTTGTTTTTGCATTTAGTTTGAAACATGAATGGGCAGTTTAAACAATAGTATTTCAATCAATCAGACAGACGCTAAATTTTCATCAACCTGAATTCCAACCCAAAACTTAACCCGAGCCCGATTTTCATAAGCCCAAGTTACACCCCTACATGCAGGTGAAAGAAGTTAATGGCCAATACGAGAGACCACCAACACTAAGTATGAAAAAGCTAAGGAGTTGGCACCAAACCACTTATACAACCAAGCAGATTGCAATGACAAAATTGTAACACCCAGGGTGTTACATTTTTGGATAATGATCTATGAAAACATTACAACTGTTTCTTTATGGCTATAAATGGGGATGAATTGGTGTAAGGAAATATTTTGCTCCATTATGTATAAGAATGATTGTGAAAATTTTGAAAAATGTCATTATGTAATGAAAGCGAATAAGAACTCATGCATTTGGATATGATTTAGACTTGATTGAGGGAAATAAATGTGTATTAAATGTTATATTTAAGTGCAAAATATCATGACTAAAGAAATAAGGAAAAAGGATGGGAAAAAATGGAAAAAAGATAATTATAAAATTTGGGGCAGCGGACTGGATGCTACAGCTCCCAAAGGGACATTGTGGCATCGGATCATGAAGAAGGCAAGGCCCGACATCAATGAATTGGACGTCACGGCGCCGATTGGCGGGCAAAGTCAGTGGACGGCTTTAAAGCTATTCTGTTCTATTTCTTTTCATTTCATTCCGTTTCTTCTTCTTCCCCACGCCCTAGCCTTGAAACTCAACCTTCTAACTATAAATTTCTTGCCAGTTTAGCTAGGAAATTGCCTTGCTTAGATGGAAAATCATTTAATCTTGTCTTTAGACCCAACTTTCAACCGTTTGGATGGTGAAGGAAGAAAGAAAATCTAGTTTTCAGCAATGGGAGAGAGCTTCTTGAAGTATTGAGCTTGGATGCTCGTCCATGGGAAGAAGCCATGTCTAAAATTCATGGTAAGTCATTTTTCCCAACCGAATTTGTGATTTTTGGGTAACTAGGGTTTCATGCTAACTCGTGAATAGTAGGATTTGAGGGAATTTCATGATTTAAGTGTAATCGCCATGGGGCAAAATGATTAATAATGTAATCATAGTGTTTTGGAACTTACTTAGGCATGAAAAATCATGAGTTATCCTAATTAGGGTTTTGTGAATAGTGCTTTGGGAGAAGATAATGGGAATAACTGTTAAAACCATGGGGTAAATGATTAATTGCTTAATTGTTGCGTTTTGGCATGTATTTGAAAGTAAGAAATCTAAGTTTTATAGTTATTCCTAAAGTGTATGACATCTTAATGGAATAATAAATGATGATTGTTGTCTATGAAGCATGGTTGCAATAGTTTAATAAAATTGCGAGTTTAATTAGCATGTTAGAGAGGTTAACTCATTGTTATTGCAGTTAATTCATCGTTAACTGTTACTGCATGAGAGTGACCAAAGGATTGTGATGCCTTAAGGAAAAATGTTAACCTAGTGTTGTTTGATGAAATGTTTCTTTAGAAACAATAATTTGATTGATTATTCATGTTGCAATTGGAAATTTGTTATGAAAGAGGAATATAAGTTAGATAACCTTGTGGCTAAAGTTGGAGTAAAGCTATGTACTTGAAAGGTATACGGATTAATCAATGAATGGGTCATAGTATCTACAAAGTATAATTCATTAAAATAGTATCAGCTAATATTACCTTTGTAAATGAATAGCATGGTTGTATGTACAAAACCATTAAGCAAGACGAGAAGGTATGGATCTCGGGGATATGGAGTAAGAATTGATTGTTCATATAAGGTAAGTAGGCACTGTCTTGTTGGATGCATGGATAGGAATACTGGTTATCCTATATATTTTGAATCCGGGCATGTATACATGATTGGGGATAGTGGATATCTCGTACTTTGGTAAAGGTTGATGATTATTATATTTTATAAATACATGTATATGGGGGATAACGAGTATCCCTTGGATTACTACGATTAGTGTATTTATGATTGTTTGGGATAGAAAATATCTTATATCTTTATGATACTTATTCTTGTGTATGGATGTCTAGAAAGATAAAGAATATCCCGTCCTTGTATTTAAATTGATATTGATATTATATACATGAACGTATAAATTGATGACTAATGGGGATAAGGATTATCCAATGACTATTTGTTTGTTGAATATGCATGAATGTGGGAATTGTGGGAATTGTGGGTATCCCTTAGATGATAATCGAATGAACATGTACAGTGATGGAATGGGATGCATTCTATGTTTTATATATGACATAGTGGTATGATATTGTGCCTGAAGGGCACAGTTATGTGATGAGGTGCCTCCATGGCACCATTATGATATTTGCTATGTATAATCCAATAATGATATGACTTATGATGTTATACGCCTGAATGGCATAAGACTTACGCCTGAATGGCATAAGACTTGTTATAATATACGCCCGAATGGTGTAGGTTGTTTGCATTGGTATGAATTGATGAATGTTGTGTTCTACATCTCAAAATGAGATGTGTGCATTTTATTCATGGTTGTGGTTCTTGAGCCTTATGTGTACATACATGGGTGATTACATTGTCATAATTGATATATGTTCTGGATTAGAATATGTGGTTTGTAATTAATTATTGTTTTCTTTACCGTGCCTATTTACTAAATTGCCCGGACTCACGCCTTCTTATTTTTATTTTTTTAGCTGGCAGGTCAAGTAAAAAATCTTAACTGTGAGTTGGAACTGGTGAGCAGATTGAGTAGTCCGATAACTATAAATTGATGGAAAGCCCATTAGTTATAAGGGTTTCTACAAGTTTAGTATAAAAAGAGTCTTAAAGATGTTAGAATTACCTTTTATTGTTGTTTTGACAAAAGAGCATCAGATCTACAGTTATTCTCTCTTTCTTTGCAGCATTCTTTAGTTGTTGGTTTATCTTCCTTTCACTACATCAAATTGGTATCAGAGACATGGATGGATGTGAAAGGGAAAGAGGTGGAAGAGGATATCATGAACAACAAGAAGATATGGCTGAGATGAGATGTATAATTGCAAATTTGTCATGAGCTGTGCAAGCACTTCAGTAACAAGAACATGCGGAAGCCCAAATGGAGATTCCAAAAGGCAACTGTGATCTCTTGGGCATACCAAAAAGTAGTATTGAGAATGAAGATGTAGAAGAAGAAGAAGAAGAGAATCCTTTTCCATGATGCTGAACCTACTAATCAAGCAGTATGAGGTGGATTGGAAGAGAGATTAGTATGTGCGCTGGATTTAAATGGAGGAAGAACTAAAGTAGAAATTACTCAATTTTATGGTAAAATGCATGTGGAGGATTATTTGGATTGGGAGGCAAATCTAGAGACTTGATTTGAATAGAAACCAATGGCTGAAGATAGAAAAATATTGTTTGTGAAATTATAACTGAAGATTGTGCACTTCAATGGTGGAAAAGAGTTAAAAGAACAGCAGGCTTAACAAGGCAAGACAAAAATCAACACATAGGAACATATGAAAACAAAACTGTGTAAACAATTTTTGCCTCCTGATTACATGAAGTTTTATGAGTAACAAAAAGACATGACTGTTGAGAAGTATACTTCCAAGTTCAAAAATCTCTCTATTTGGGTTGGTTTAAATGAAACTAATGAGCAAATGACACCTCGTTTTCTTGCTGAGTTAAATCAATCCATTAGAGACGAGATGGGAGTAGTTCATTTGTTCAGCATAGAAGATACCTGACAATATGCCTTATGGTAGAAAGGTGAGTATGGCATTATGGAGCAAGAAGACCTTTATCAGGACAGAGTGAGGGTATGCTACAAAGAACTTCAGGTTATGCTAATGGTGTTTCAGATGGACAAAAGGCTTGAAAGTTGGATCAAGGGACTGTTGCATCTAATCAAACAGGTGGCAGGTATGTTGCTAACGTTGATTGGAGTGAAAAAGGGAAAGAAATGGTACGATATAATGCACAAGGTGCTTGAGGTTCAAGCTCTTTTAAGATGGGTAGCAAGTCACAGCTTTGTTGTTTTTCATGTGGGGAAAAAGGGCACACTTCGTATACTTGTCCAGATAGGAGGGTGAATTTGATAGAATTCAAAGGGAAAGAAGAAACTTTACCTGCTCCAGTGTTTGATGAATATCCTGATGAAGTAGAAGATGCTGATGATGTTGACATTTATCCTATGGAAGTAGAATCCTTGGTTGTACATCATTTTATGACGACACCACCAGTTGAGAAAGAAGAATGGAGAAGGCATGAAATCTTTCGAACTCGTATTTTGTGTTGTGGTATGGTATGTAAAATCATTTTGGATGGAGGCAGTGGCGAAAACCTTGTTGCAAAAAAGTTATAGAAAAATTGGAATTGCCTATTGAAACTCATCCAAAGCCCTATAAGATTGCATGGTTTCGCAAAAGAAATAAGGTACCGGTTACTTCTCAGTGCTTAGTTAAATTTAATATGGGTGGGAGTATCAAAGATGAGATTACATGTGATGTGGTTCCAATGGACGCATGTAACATTTTGTTAGGTAGGCCATGGTTGTATGATAACAACATGACCCATTACACCGGACCAAACACTTGGTCATTCAGGAAAGAAAATAAAAATTATACTTTGCATCCTTTGAGGGAAGACATCTCCAATACACCTAAGGATAGCAAGGTTAGTGGATTATGGACAACTGAAAATTTCAAAGTAGCAAGCAAAGAATTAGGCATTATGTATGCATTGGTTGGTAAAATTGAGGAGAATGTGAGCAGCCACTGGTATTGGGTAATTATGCCCCAAAAATTCAGCAATTGTTGTGAGATTTTAAAGAGCTTATTGGTAATGATTTGCCCAAGGGTCTGCCACCAGAAGTATCCAACATGCCATTGACTTCATCCCCGGAGCACCTTTGCCAAATTTGCCAGCCTATAGAATGCCACCACTACAACATGCTGAAATGCAAAAGCAGGTTGCGGGACTAATTGTAAGGAGTTTGATGCATGAAATTATTAGTCCTTGTGCTGTTCTCACCTTACACCAAAATAGGATGGATCATGGATAATATGTATAGACAATCATGCTATATACAGGATTAAGATCAAGTATCATTTTCCTATTCCTGGTTTGGAAGATATGCTTGATAAATTGGTTGGGTCCAAGATATTCTCCAAAATCGACTTGAGGAGCAGTGATGAATGGAAGACTGCCTTCAAGACACCTGATGGACTTTATGAATGGCTTAGTGACGCCATTTGGGTTGTCCAATGCCCCCAACACTTTTATGAGAGCCATGACTGAGGTACTCTTAACCTTTCTTGGGATCATTTGTAGTTGTATAATTTAATGACACATTAATTTACAATTGAACAAGAGAAGAGTACTTGATTCATCTTTGCCAAGTTATGAATGTTCTTACAAAGGAGAAGCTCTATGTTAATTTGAAAAAAAATGCTCTTTTTTGTGCAACAATGTGATCTTTTTTGATTTTGTTTTGTCATTTCAGCAAATGGCTTACAACCAGATCCTAAGAAAGTTCAGGCTATAACATAATAGCCTACACTATAATCCTAGGGAGATGCTCATAGTTTTCATGGGCAAGCATCATTTTACAGAAGATTCATAAAAAATTTCAATTCCATAATGAGTCCCATCATCAAGTGCTTGAAGGGAGCTAATTTTGGGTGGACAAAGTCAGCAGAAAAGCCTTTGAACAAATCAAGACATTAATGACTAGAGCTTCAATTCTTGCACTTCCAATTTTGAGAAGCTTTTTGTAGTGGTGTGCGATGCTTCATACATGGGTATTGGAGCTATTCTTAGCCAAGAAGGAAGGCCACTAAAAAACTTCAATGATGTTGAACATCGTTACTCAACATATGATTTGGAGTTTTATACATTAGTTGGAGCAATTCATCATTAGTCATATAATTTGGCTTATAAAGAGTTTGCACTGTATTCAGATCACTAAGCATTTAAGTACTTGAATTCTTAAAAGAAACTCAGTTTGCTCCATACACGTTGAAGTTCCTTCTTGCAAGAGTTTAATTTTTCTATTAAATACAAGACTAATGAATCCAATAAAGTGGCAGATGCACTGGGTATGACTGACTGTTATGATGCTTTGATGAGTTGAAAAATCAGTGTGAAACTGATCCATATTTCAACCATATCATAGCTAATTTACAACAGCCAATGAGAACAAGTGACTCACCATATAAGTTATATGATGGCTACTTATGTAAAGGCAAAAAGTTATGTATTCCAAATGGGTCTCTTCAAGAGTAAATCATTAGGGAGTTCCATAGAAATGGTTTGGGAGGACACTTTGGCAAAGATAAAACCTTGGCGATGGTAGCTGATTGTTATTTTTTGGCCAAAGATGCACCGAGACTTGACAGAGTGGTGACACAATGTCAGGCATGCCAGCTAGGTAAGGGAACATCACAAAATACTAGTTTATACAACCCTTTGCCAGACCCTGAAGCTCCTTGGATTCATGTGAGTATGAATTTTATCTTGGGACTTCCACAAACATCAAATGGACATGACTACATTCTTATCATTGTGGAACGGTTCTCAAAGATGACTTATTTCATTCCATATTTAAAAACTTACGATGCTACACATACTGCTGAAATAATTTTGAGAGAAGTTGTGAGGTTACATGGCATTCCAATATCCATCGTTTTCTGACCAAGATGTGAAATTTTCGGAACTAAATTGAAATATTCCAGCACTTGTCATCCGCAAACAGATGATCAAATGGAAAATGTAAACTACAGTTTGGGTAGCATGTTGATGTTCTTAGAGAGAAATCATGTGAAGTCATGGGAACTGGTGATTCCATAAGCTGAATTTGCTTATAATAATTCGATGAATTGAACAATAAAGAGGACACCATTTGAAGCAGCATATGGACTGAAACCTCGACACATTCTTGACCTTGTTCCATTACCTCAAGATACTTGTGTTAATTGATGATAGTGAAGCTTTTTGCTGACCATATCAGATGCATTCATGACAAAGTAAGAGTGACCATATCAGATGCATTCATGACAAAGTAAGAGTGACCATATCAGATGCATTCATGACAAAGTAAGAGTTGCTATCAAGTCTAGCAATGAAGCTTATGTAGTACGGTAAGCCAACATTGACGAGTTAAGGAACTCAATGAAGGAGACATGGTATTGGTGCATCTAAGGCAAGGCAGGTTTCCTATGGGAACTTATCACAAATTAAAGGCAAGAAAATTTGGGCCTTGCAAAGTGTTGAAGAAAATTAGCTCCAATGCTTACATGATGGAGTTACCACCCAACTTGCAAATTAGCCAGATCTGTAATGTTGCTGATCTTTATACAGTTAAAGGATTTGATGGAGAATCAAATGTTATTAAAACCCAGGCTGATATATTACCAAGAAGCCAGGTTGATGTTATTGAAGATGTGCTAGATGTTAGAGAGGTAAATTCCAGAAGGGTTGACAAATATTGCCAGTTTTTGGTGAAATGGTTGGGAAAACCTGCTAGCGAGAATATGTAGATGGCAGAAGGAGTTAATGAAGATTGACTCAGAAAGTTATACTGAGATTGTTAAGGCTTTCTCATCAAAGCGAAGTTTTCTCAAACCCAGGGAGGTTGATGCAGGAGCATTCAAAAATTTTAAAAGTCTAATTAGGCCCAACAAGCCCATAAGTAGTCTAATAACTATAAGTTACTAGAAAGCCCAGTAGTTATTAGGGTTTCTACAACTTTAAGTATAAAAAGAGTCTTAAAGATATTAGAAGCACTTTTTATTGCTGTTTTGACAAAAGAGCATCAGATCTACAAATTCTATTTCTTTTCCTTCAATTATTCTCTCTTTCTTTGCTCCGTTCTTTAGTTGCTGGTTTATCTTCCTTTTGCTACATCACATTCGATGGCGTGGGCAAGTTAGCACCAATATCTTATGAGCTAGCAAAATGTCATGATTTACACCCCCCCCCAACCACCAAAAATGCACTAATATTACCACAGATCAAAGGAAATCTACACAAACCTTAAAAAAATGCAAACTTAATTGAAGGGTATGCAGTAGAATCATGATAATTAATATAAATACAAAATTATCATTAAGGGATGAAATCAACTTTATATGTCTACCAAACAGGCCTAAGCATTATCTAGGTAACTTGGTTTTGCCCAAAGCACCAAGGATTTCTATTAAACATGAAAAGCTATTTAACGAGTCTTAAGGATAGGAACAGGAAAAAACTACCAACATACATGTAAACGAATTAAAATACCCTCCAATAAAACAGTAGGAAATTTAAGAGATACGTATTAGATAGAAACATAGATTCACTTCATCACTTTCATGTTAAAAGTCATATACACTGGGAAAAATATAACAGAGATCAATATTTTTAGAGTATGTGAACAATGGCTTACTGGCCAAGGATGCTCAAATACATTTATGTCTAGACATGGAAGCAAATGCACATAAAATCTATCAGAAGGACTCGCCATCCACAGAATTGCAACTATTGTTAATGTAAGTTATGCAATCACATAAATTTTCCCTGATTCTACCATGTGCAACTTTTGTAGGTAAAGGGAACGACCGTTGAACATGGTCAGTGTGGGTTTCATTGTGGCAGCAACATTATCTATAAAATCCACAATGACAAGCATAAATATTAATGTCAGAGCCAATCGGACCTAGCTCAACAATGTCATGCCAATTGTGATAAATCTAAGCTGACATCAAATGAATTGTTGACCTTTTAAGATTGAATCATAAAGTGGCACCCAATACCCTAATTTGTAACACCCTAACAGGAGTATGCATGGGCGTTTATTTGCAGACCCAATTCAGTTATAGTCAGATTAGTTCATTGCCCATTTGCGAGGGTGCATATGGGTAATGCGGTATATAGCATGAATCTCAATCATTAATGCCCTCATCTACATTGCCCTTGTCTACTGCTAAAGTTGTCAAGGAGACATCCATTATGCATAAATAAATATAACCATAGCTGAGAAAGAAAACAGATCAAAATTTTCAATTGCAATCATTACATAATTTACCAAAAGAAGCCTACATAGAATTTTTGTTTTTCTCAATGGTTCTTGATACAGTTAAAATGAAAATCTGAAAAAAAAAACCTGACAATGCTCCTCTGACAAAGCTTGATTAGAGCGAATAATTTGGTGAAGATCAGTGTCCATTAGCTCATAAGCGATGTACACATCATTAAAAGCTTCTCGTTTTGGTGGGGGTATTATATCTCTGATAGCCACAACCTGTACGCCAGGCATAACTACAACCAATCAGCAAGATTTACACATGAAGACGTACACACACAACATTGAAAATTTGTTGAACTGCAATAACAAAAAACAAGGAACTTAAAAGTAAAAATTGTTGAGAAAATCTATTAAAACAACTCATTCTCTTCCTACGAGGTATCTTGAAGGAAGGACTATCAATTATTAACAACTATCACATCATAAAATATTGCAGGAAGAGCTACAAATATGTTGGCATGGCAATTTCTCTTAAAGAATTTATCATGTACAAGGCATCCATCGAGAAAATTATCAATGCTTAGGAAGTGGGTTGAACCATGCACCATTCAAATCTCCACACACTCTCCAAAAGTAGTAGCAAATTACTCCATTTTTCCTCCCCACTAACTCTCCGAAAGTAGTTGCAAATTACTCCATTTTTCCTCCCATGAGTTCGACTATGAAATTAGTTAACAACAAGTAACTGATGGAGATTTGTGTCATTGTGGGTGTCGGGTTAGGAGTGTGTGCTGTATATGTGTGTGGTGGTGGGGAATCAAAAAGGACCATTTTGCTTCCACAATCACATAAAGGTCATATGGAGTGTAACATTAACAAATAACAGAAGCCGATAAAGCATTGTTTTTATTTTTTTTGTTTTGTCAGTAAGGGGAACTCAAATTACAAGAAAATTTGGAAGAATATATCAACAAGGACATAAGAACAGCTCATCCATCATTTGATAGATCAACATGGTGCACAAGAAAGGCCATCAAATCTCTCTCCAAATAATCATTATTCAAAATACCCACCCTCCCTAGCTTTAAAATTCAGAAGTTTTAGCCCATTAAAGATGCTATCTGAAGTAGGTTATATATGCTTTCTTGCCCTTGAAACTAGATATTTTTCTAACAAGCTACTTATGCAAAAGTTCGTCTCATTTTCTCATGTGTACAACTTTCTGCCTACAACTCTTAGTAATGTGATTTTGGTCCACAGAAGAATATTCGCACAGCAGGATCTCCTTCTAATTCAGAAACAGCAGCTGAAGCTTGAAGAGAATACAGCCATGCATTTTCCCTAACTAATTAATAAATTAAGATTCACATCTATCCTTTATCTGTTTGTTACAAGGGAAGGGCCATGAATGCCTTCTATGGAGATATGGTCATGAAAAGAGGTATTTATAAGGATTAAAAAATATAAATAAAAAATCAGGAAGCTAAATTTATCAACAAAGCCTTTTCTTTTTTTCTTTTCATTTTTTGGGATTTTTCATAATAGGACCAATAATAACCGCCACACACAGATTCTATTGTTCCTGTAATACATAAGTAAGAAACCATGCCTACCAACACATGACATAGCTTTGCTCCTAAATACACCAATACGTGGAAAACCAGAGACAAATATTCATTCTTAAATCTTAGATGAGAAATATCTGCACCTAATTCCTTTGTAGCCTTTGGACAGCATTCTACTTAGCAAGTAAGTCACCCTCTTCACTCCCACATATTGTTTCCCTGAAGACACTGACCATCTTGGACCTACCACCATTTGGATCATCAAGAGTGACATGAAATTTACTAGTACATTAACAAGGCAATCTTCATTAAAAGTAATTCTTTCCAAAAGAGAGAAAATCCTTATGGATTTGTAATTTTATTCTTTCCTTCCACTATAAGGGTCCAAAGTGAAGCAATGTGCCTACATCCAGGAGGCAGACCTAGTGGTTGTAAAGAACATTGCATTTTGCACCACAACTTTCCTTCCAACTTCTCATTGGCCTTCCTCTACTGCTAGTTCTGGAAGCGTGCCTATCTGAAAGAGCCAAAAAGATCCAAAACCATTTTATGACTAAAATTCAAGTTGAACAGATTGCGCAAACAGTTAAGTTCAAACTCGCTCGACCATATATACCAGTTTGAACTAATGTTTTAAAAACTAGCCGATGCTAGCTGAGTAGAACAAGTTCAAATGGAATAGGTCCCCAGTGGAGCCACTGTGTGAAGTTCATGAATTAAGTACTTTTAAGTAATATATAAGTGGAGGAATATTTTTTAGATTTGCAATGTTAGCTTAGCTGATAAAGTTCCTTTCATATGATAGGTAAGGTTTAAAAGGTTCAAATACAATCAAAATATTTTCTAATTTTTCATAGTTATTTATAAAATCGATCATTTTTATAAAAATATTAACACAATTAAAACATGCTGAACTGACACTTAAACCAATTTGAACCATACCAATGAATCGACAGGCTCAATTTACAGCTCAATCTTCAAAAATTTTGGTCTAAAGCAAGAAAATTAATTTAATAAAATTTCCAATGTCTATTGGTAAGGATACTAAAATATATAAAAAATTAAAAAACATTAGAACCTTTAACAACTTAATCATAAAAAAAAAGAATTTCTACCAACTAAATCAATATAGAAATTTTGAAAAATATTTTCATACATATTATTTAAAATATTTAGACCATGAACCACATTAACCAGACCAGCCAAAGACCGATTCTAATTGAACTAGTTCACCTAACCAATTTAAGCCAGTTCAATTAGCTAACTTCAAAGATCTGAAGATTAACAACAATATCAAAACCACCATTACCATCAGTCATCAAAGCCTTACCTGAACAAATTGGGATAAGCAAGATGAATCCTAATACACTTTTTTAGTCCATTATGGCTACATTTCTACATTCGAAACATATCTCCAAAATGCCTTTTTTCAAATTGTTGATTGATCAATGGATAACAATTATGGTTGTGTTTGTATAGGTGGAAAAGGGTGTGTAGTAGGGTATGTAATGTAGTGAGGAGTGTACCACTGAAAAGACAAAATAAAATGAAGAGAAAAGTGAAGTTGGGTGTGTATGTGAAAAAGTAGACGAATGATTAAAATGTAAAGAACATATAGGGATAAATGATTGAAAATGTAGAAATAATTATTGAAAAGTATGGATAATGATTGAAAAGAAAATGATGTGGGATGTAATGGTTATTACTCTGTTTGGTTAGAATGTAGAGTATAGCATAATAGAGGGTGTGTAGTCCACCCTACTATATAGGTGCGTAGTGAATCCATAAAAATGCTATTTCCAAATTAGAAATGCAATAAATTTTAGTTCTGAAGATTTATGTTTAGCAAGCCCATCTCCGTGGGTTTAACAACCCCATTCATACTGAGATCGTTGAAGGCCCTTGAGATTAGGTGTCTGAAAGATAAATAATAGTGGCAATGTTTGAGTCCAAATCTATACTCAAATATTAGGCACCTACCACTAAAATATGAGCTTTTCCATGTCAATTTTGTAGAAAAGTCCCAACATCTCACCCCTGCCATTGACTAGATGGTATAACTAAGTTAGCATTAAATTGTTGTTAGCTTTTAATATAAGAATCTTGAAATGGCAAGATGTTACTATGACTTGCAGAAGTTTGATAGAAAATGTTTTTAAAAAAATTAGCTTAAAGAGAGAGAGAGAGAGAGAGAGAATCTCAGTGAGAATTTTAACACCAATCCATAAAACTGAGAGGCATGGACTCCTTGAGCTTAACCATTGATAGCATTTTGGTGGAATTCTTCAAAATACCTAATAATATCTCAACAACCCTTTTTTTCAAAAATTAAGAAAAACAACCGAGATTAAGACCCTGGACAATCATACACATACATCTCTACAAGTTTAACTTAGTAAAATCCTTGACGTCCTAACAACCTTGCCACAAAACTTGGGGTATTTGCACAATAGACCCAGTAATTTTGTTCCACAGACATATTCACAGAACAGGGCCTTTTTAACTTTTAAATATTCAGAGAGGAAAGTTGCAGATTGAGAATATATTACCAAGCACTTTCACAAACAAATAAATATGTCAATTAACAGTAACAAACTATTCACAGTTACCTTTTACTTATTATCTACAAGGTAAGTGCTGTTAATGCCTTCTATCAAGATAGGGCCTTCAATCCAACTATCTTTAAAAAAGAAGGGAAAAAGTTCAATTATAATTAGGAAGCTGAAAATACTCAATTTCAAGATAACTTCCAAAACACCAGAACATAGCAAACCAAAGCACAACAATAACCTTCAGTATTTATATCCACTAACTCAACCAAATATTCACATGTCATACTCAAGAAGCTGAATCTTTGAGTCATACTGATTGGATGAAAACACATGCCGATCTATCTTCTCACCAAGTTATCAAGATGAAATGGAAATCCATGCTGGGCTTGGACTTTTAGAGGGAAAGGCCCCCATTTGGAAGTCTCGCCATAAACCAGATCAGCATCTGTAATCCACTCAGTTAGAATAGGGGGTAGAATGGGAAGGAATCTCTCAACCACTTACACAGTTTGCATTCTATATAGAACCCGAGTAACATGACAGCGAGGTAAATGTAATGCAGATTTTTATAAAAGTAGAAAGGAAAGAAATGCAGTGCAGGTTTGAATTTTGCTCAGAATCTCTCTCCTATAAAATTCTCATTTCATATCCTCTCCTAATTTTAGAGGGAAAAAGAACAACTAGATTTGAAAGAAAGAACGAAATCAAATGGAAATAAGAGTCAATAAGAAAACAAATTAAATGCCAGATCCCGGTCACTGATTAAGCAATCATTTCATCAGATCCCAATCAATGATGGGTCTCAACAATCCATCAGATCCCCAACAACGACTTGTTTGTATGAACTCAAAGAATGCATCAACTCTACCAAACAGCGGCAAACTCACATTTTCATGATCCATGTGCCGAAGAAGTTTGATCTCGCGCACCGTCCGCTTGGCGTCGATCTTGTTGTCAAAGGCATTTGCGATCTTCTTCAACGCGACTTGCTCCCCCGTCTCCGAATTCAAAGCCGAGCTACCAAACATCAACACAAAAAGCAGGAAACGGAAAATTTTCAAAGAGAAATTCAACAGGGAAAAGCATCACTGAAAAAACACAAGCTGTCAGCAAAAATTTCAAAAGCGCAGATGCGGCAGAAAGCGCAAAATACCAGACGATCCCGTAGGCGCCTTTGCCGATGGGCATGATCGGAGGCTGGTATTTGACGGTGAGCTCGAAGATGTTGCCGAAGATATTGTATTGGATGAACTTCCCGCCGTGGGTCAAGATCGCCGGAATATTCTCCATGCCGGGCACGGGCTGCAGGGACGACGACGTAGGAGGCGGCCCCGGAGGCGGCTGCTCCGCCTCGCCCATGACTGTGTCGGACGGCTGAGCTGCCGAAGCAGCGTCCATTTCTGGAAACCCTAGAAATTGGCTCAGAGAGAGAGAGAGAGAGGCGGGAGGAGAAGGTTGAGGCTTCCGTTGGAGTTTTCTTCTGCTTTTCTTGCTTTTTATCTCTCGTGCTGCAGAAATGAAGCTGGTTTTCGTTATCTGAGCTTTCGTAGTGTGTATTATATTGGGAACCGGTGCAATGGCTGTATCAAACGCTCACGGACGCAACGGCCTCCTTTTAACGCACGTGGCGTTTGGATGACATCCAAACCGTTTCGAGCAGTTACGAAATCAAGCTGTGTTAGCCTAACTCCCAACAAAGCCTCAAGCATTCACCCACATGCTATGGACTACTACTATTGCTAAAATAATTACATTGCATCAGCCAACATGGTCTAATCACAGAGCTATATTTATTGCATCTTCTGTTGCACTTTGTGCTTAATCCGCTATTGACATCCCCTGAAGATGTCGGGTAAAAAATTAAAAATTTATAGCTAATGAAGCACTCTTGCAAGTAATGATGGAGATATAATTATTATCTACATGCAGTTTATTAAACGATTAATCATTTTTAATTATGGGAACTCATTTATCGTGTAATTTATCATAATTCACCTGTTGGACGGTTTGGATGTGATACACGCAGCCAGCGTAGTCAACCGCAGCCGTTTCCACTCCTCCTGCCCGCTTGCACATGACCGGCGCTTTTCTACTCTGTTTCAGTAGGCTGAGAGAACATGTGTAATCGTGATACGTCGAATAGCCTAGAGCTAAGAAATCTTTTGATCTAGAATTTTATCATTTACGTTTCATTTGATTAAATGAGATACCTGATTCTGGGGAAATATTCTTATATATGAACAGCCATTTTGCTTTTCCTGTGTTGATAATCAACAACGTTCTTTCGTACGGACAAGATCAATCGATTAATAGTGTGCTTTAAATGTCTAATCATATAAGTGGTGAATTCCACTATAGAGATGGTATGGATTGATATTTGATGCAACTCTTCTTCTGCGAGCAGTGGAATATGATGATTCACAAGTATCGTGGACTGCTGGAGCAAGGTATTATATTTTCCCACTATATTGCACGTGAGGAGGCGTACGGATAAGATGAGGCCGGCGGCTAAGGACGGGATGATGAATTTCTCGACGAGTTTTAGGTTAAAAAATAAAAAAACAAAAAGGTCAAAAAACGGAAGCATTTTATCGAGAAATGTCGGGTGGGAAGCCGGCGAGGAATATTCGCTGCTGCCAGCCGGCTTTGGCCCAGATGGTGGCCCAAGTGGAGACGAATAATAGGTACTTGGACTGGGTATTATTTAAGATACAAGCCTCATTTAAGAGTTTCAGCTTCGGTTGTTGTTTAATGCTAGAATCCAATCCCTTGAAATTCCGAAGATTCGGACCATCAAAACTTCACTGACCAGATCCAAATTCTAGCGTTTTTGTTTCGCTGGTGGAGGTGGGGCCGTGCCTTTTTATTTCGCTGGTAAAATTGCTAAAACCATTGGTTTTATCAAAAAATTTGTATGGACTCTGTGCATCCAGAAATAAAAAGGTGGGCGCCACTGCTTGACGATTGGTTGCTTCGGAAGGATCCGAAATTGTGATCCGCGGCCTCCCAAGGAGCTAGCTACAAAACCAGTTTTCCCTTACAACTCTAATATTAGCTATTTTTATCAGTATTCTAAAAGATTCAAAGTTTGAGGAATATACAAAATTAAATCCTTATATTCCCTCTAGTACCAACCCAGTAGGATTTCAAGGGACATGCTCAACTAATTCTGATCATAAGTTATACCCAGTAAGATCTTCCCTAAACTAAATCTCATCATAATTTTCAGAATTCAATTATTATTTCTTTCTGAGTTTCTTTGATTTTGACTGTGAAAGCTATTCAAAACATGAATTGATACATGCAACCACCTGGTTTTCTGTTATATACATTCATACATACATACATACATA
>JAYJMB010002826.1:37490-58650 GCA_036873735.1 Pouteria campechiana
ATATATATATATATATATAAACACGCACGCACAAACTTTTATGGCTACCCGTGGCAGTTACTCGGATTAACACCCCATTCACACGTAGAATGTAAAAAATCCTCAAAAGCCGTAACTGCTAACCGAAAGTTCAGAAATAAGGCTGAGGATTAGGGTTTAAAATTTTAGAATTAGAATTAGTATTAAGGTTGACTCCAGCCCCACCCAACAGTTGCAGCACTACTCGTCCATGGGTCCAGCTGTTCAAGTACAACCGAGGAAAGCAAAAATGAAAATGTTCTACTACTTTGAAGGGACATTAATAACAATGAACTTCCCGCCACTAACATATGCACACAGTCCAAAGATATAACGTCCATACAAGCAACAAGCATTTTCTACCTGTATATATATATACACATGACAAAATATCTGGGTTGCTTCACGGCCACTTTTGTGACAATTCCGCTCTTATCACACCTTACTTTCTGCACGCATGCTGATTCTGTCTCAATGCACCATTCCAGCTCCATTTCTTACCTAACCTCTGCATACAAATATTGGCCATTTAAAGTCAGTTTATATTCAGCATACCGTTTTTACCTCTATTCTTATATACATATAGCCATACATTTGAAAACCAACCTACATACAAATTCCACACTGCACTGAATCAAGTAAATTTGAGCTTGATATCACACTTGCAGCCTTTAATTTTAATCTAATCTTGAGCTAAAGCCAAGCAAGCCAAACCAAATTATCTCACCAAAGTTGGCTTGGCACGTTGACCCTAGGACTAGTTCATATTTACTCGGTTTTACAGATATCCATCACTTCCAGGTTATATAACAGCACAATAGCTTCATATTGCAAAAAAAGAAATAATCAGGTGAGAGGTATAAATGATAGAAGGGTAACCAAAGGTTATGGTTCTGACTTCTGAGACAGAATCAAATAGTAACAAGATATAAGACCTAAAAGGCATCTGGTTGTAAGGTAGAAAATGAAATGGTAGCAAAGCCAATTGCCAAAGATAGACAATTAAATGGTGACTGGATGTGCCACATAATTCAGCAAATGGATCTTCGCCATGTTCTTTTAATTCCATTGTAGCTAATTTTAAGATGTCGCAAATGTGTGAATACCAGTAATAAATCCATAATATTACCTAATCGTATCAGCAGCATGAAGCTTTTAGAACAGCCATTCGCAGAATACCAGGATCTTCCAAAGCAGAAACCTCCCACAAACTCACTGGAAAAAGGCAGGGACCAACCTGAACTGGCCAAAAAAGCACTAAGATAAAATGCAGCATAACACAGAAAACCCTTCGGTAGGCATCACTTCAGCAAAATCCATTTCCTTAGTCACATATCATATGCTGAATTATAGAAGCGGCCAGAGTTTGACGCCTGAAACTTGGTGTCCTCATGCGCTGGATATGGTCTTAGAAATCCATATTGTGAATCAAGATGGCCCATCCTTCCACCACTTGTGATCTCAGCCAGGCTTGATTGACCTCTTCTGCCCAGAAGGCCAGACTCAATAGAAGCTTGATTACCCATGCCCCAAGCACCAGCCCACGACCCATTAGGAGTCCTTATAGCTTCCTGCAAAGATAGGTCCTGTAAGAGGCTCCACTTGCTTTGATCCAATGTAAGCAATGAATTCTGATTCAGATTGCTCGATCTTGACTTCAAAAGTTGAAGCCTTTGGTCCATCTCAGGGAAACCAGCCAACATGTTGGAGCTATAGCTGGGAGATATCTGGTGTGTCATGGGCAATGGAAGTTTTCCTCCGCTAACTGCCATAATTGCTGGATCAATGAATTCAACATCAGCGTAGCTACTATTTCCTGCTGTCGGTTGGGGCAAATTCAAACCAGCTGAACTGCCAACAAATTGATACTGTGAAGCTGAGCCTGCCACACGCACAGAAAAGAAAGTGGGAGGGAGGAGGAGAAAAGAAAAGAAAAGAAAAGAAAAAGAAAATGAAAATTAACAGAAGGCAACTTTTGTTTCAGATTCAATCATGGTATAGCAGTTAAGAAACCGACTCAGAAAGAAAAGGGTCAAGGAAAAAAAAAGACAAAATACAAACCAGGTGGGCGAAGCACTGAAGAATATTGGTCACGATCCATTGCATGCTGGGGATAGAACCCAGGAGGTGGAACCGAAGGGGCTTTTCTATGTATAGGGGATTTGGGAGGTGGAATCTCTTCAGGTCTTGAAAGTAGAGACAAGGGAGCTGTCAAAAGTAAACAAATAAGTATAGACATAAGCATTTCAGGATTGAGACAAAAGAAGTAATAAAGTTAATGAGAAGTAAAAATCCATTAGATGATGCTTATAGTGCCAGCTTGCAATTAATCTCAAGGGAAAACAAAATATTATGAACATAGCCAAAAGAACAAGAAGCCTGGTTGTGGTGCTTATGCAAAAATGTTGTAGAAATTTTGCATCAAACTAACAAAGCAACATGAATAAAGAAAAGACATCAGTAAAGTGGAAAAGCTCCAAAAACTGACTAACATGCAACTCGAACAAAGTAACTTTCAGGGTGCCTTAAGCCTTCTTGCAATGTTAATGATACTAGCAGATAATTTTCCATTATATCCCACTGCATTGATTTGCAATGTCCAATAATCCACCATGCAACACCAATGGAAATATATAAGAGACTCACACATACAACCCCAAAAAATTTAGTATGACTTTAAATACATGAAAATCAAGTATCTATTAACACAAACATACATAAACAATACATACAAAGAAGTTATCACAGCTGTTTGAAGAGAAATAAGGGAAGAAACCATCAAAAAGGACCTTCGGGCAACAATTTGTAATAAAAACAATAATATCTCCAATATGAACAATATGCAGTAAACACATGCGTTTTTAACAATTTGGGGTGGTTGTCACAGTTGTTTGAGAAAACAAAATAAGTAAATAAAAGGTCAAAAATGGCTTCAAGTGACAATTTGTAATAAAAACAATAAGACCTCTGATATTATCAATAAATTAGAGATAATATCGATACTATATCCGATCATACAATAGACTAGATATATTATCAATAATATCTCTAATTCAATAATATCTAATATCTCTGATATTATAGATAAGCATATTTATGAAAGTAAGGCATGTCCATAACTGAATATAAGTTATTCTATCCTCCCACCAAACAGAGAATCTTTTCCATCCCAGCAATTGTCTGCTCCATCCAAGAAACAGCAATATCCCAAAGGTGCTTAGCTGGTTTTAAAACACAGAAGGCAACCTAGATATGGAGATGGCAACTTGCCCATAGAAACAGGTAGCACGACATACTGATGCTCAATAAGATCATCCCTATTGTCTTATTCATCAGTATGTTGATTAAAAGGCCCAGACTACAAAAACATGTGAGCACCTGACTCAAGCTGTCAATGTTTCATGGCATGATGTCCTCAGTAGTAGTGTTCATATCAATAAATACCTATTTATTAGTGGCCCAAAAAAAAGATAATATCGAATTTATTGGAGATAATATCATTTTTTTTGGTGGGTGGGGGACTTTATCACAAAATTAGAAAAATAGAAAAAAATAAAGAAATTTTCTTATAAATACACATTCAAGACAAAAATATAGACTGAAAAACCATCATTGAATAAATAATGCAAACACATGAGAAATGCATATATTCAGGTAGAAGGATAGTAAATCTTTGCAAGAAAAGAATATGATATTGCACAGTTAATCATTAAATACCATTTAACCTAACCCGCTCTTGAACATGTAACTGTTTTAAACAAAATCATTTAATGATCTATAAATGCATAAACCTAAAAAAGAAACATAATTTAGAATTTTTAAACCTTAATTCATTTTAATATTTTTTTAAGTTTATTATTTACAATTTTGAAATAAATAAAAAACTAGACTATATATAATATTTTTTACTCACATTGCCTTAGTAAACACCATCTATGCTAATGTAACTGTGACATAAACAAAAAGTCTAATTTATTTTAATAAAAAAAATAAAATGAATTTTTAAAAAATAAAATTATTAATCTGTATAGCTGTAAATCAGTATTTAAAAAAATAATCATGTTTATATTATCATGATTTAAGACTTTAAAATATTCCATTTACAAAAAAATCTCGTTTTCGGCTTTTCCCCCAAAATCCCTAAATATTTAAAATAAAAAAATTCCAAAATCAGTGCTGGAAATTATTTTTTTGATAGATTTATTATTTTAATGCTACTACAAAACATAAAAATAATTGATTTGGGTTGACTCAAACGATTTGGGGAAAGCCCAAAATTGCTGTTCTTCCCCAAACATCCAAAATTCCCTGAATCTGCTCCTGCATGTTGTTCAAATCCACATAAAACAGTTCAATAACAAGTAACATCGACTAAACAAGTGATTTCCAATGTAAAAAATAGCAAAGGTCAGAGAAATCTTGTGTTTTTTACTTTGACAACTTCTGACCCATAGAGAAGAAAACTTCAAATTTGATCTTACTAATGAAGTTCTTTTCCTAGGAAACTCAAAAATGGATGTTTCAATTCTTCCTACTCTGTGGGAAAGGGAATTTCAAAGAGGAAAAATGGGGTTTGATAAAGCACAAACCAAAATAGCTTCCAAATGGGAAGGTGTCAGCACCAAATCGATAATATCTTTTAGGCATCTGAGATTATCAATAATATTCATGATAATATCAATAATATCCATGATATTATCTATATTTTAGGGAAAACAAAAATAATCTCATTTTGAGGCTATTTATCATATTGGTGGCATGCTCAAACAATATTATCGTCAACATTATCAACAACATTATCAAGATTAAATTCACTGCTCAGTATTCATCATTTATAGAAGCTTGGGCATAATATTGTCGTAAGCCACCAAAATGACAATTTGTGCATCTACAGTCGCTAAATTGAAACATGGAAAGATTGACAAGGATAGATTTGACCTAGCTAATTAGAGAGAGAGAGAGAGAGCAAATATGCAGTTTTGTAGTTCTTGCAACGATCATGGAACTGACGAATCCACATTTTAGGTGATAGAATGTTGACTAAACACAACAAATGTGTTTATCAAATTCATGGACGAAAGAAGCTTGTTGAGATCAATAAATTGTGAAACAATGATACAAAATGTTACATTGCACCCAAAAGAACTGAAGCAGCAAAAGTAGGTAAAGGATAAGATTGCTAAAACCTGGCTGGTCCGGCCATCTGCAGGCCTAGATTTTTACTGGTTAGATGTAACTTGCTTCAACTAAGAAGTGACCATAAAACAATGTTATCAAAACCAGACCGGACTTGCCAATTTGAGCAGTCTGGTTAGAAGTTGGCTTGCCCTTTGTCCAATCCAATGTATGGCCAGTTTTCTCATTGAAGATTTTGTTTCATTGATATGGGTGCAATAAAAAGGAAAATTAAAAGACATAGATAGCCCAGTTGTAAAAGAGATGCATTTCTATACCAAAGATACGTTGTTCACATCTACATACATATATTTTATTCTTCTTCAAATTTTTATATAAAATACTTTTACTTGGCTAAAAATGGCTGGTTATTTATATCAAATACTTTTAACCAATTCAAACCAGGTGGAATGGAGCATTGAACTGACCAAAACCAGACACTTGATGGGTTCAACTACCAGCCTGGTTCTAATAACATTGCTCTAAACATGTATTAGGAATGCCCAAAACTAGATGTCTGATGTTAACTCAGGATAAATGTTTGCATTATCGGTAATTAAGGATACATCAGTGCTCACAAAAAAATATTATCGCTTTTATCAAAGATAGCATGTTTTATTGAGTAACTATATCAGAAAAATTTTAAAGAAAAACTTAAAAAAGTAATAAAACTCTATGATGCATTAAGATATATATATATATACATATATAAATACACATTTAGGCTGAAAAATTACTTTAAATATCAACATTTAATGACCTATGAAATACAAAAGAGACTCATACATAAACCACCCCAACAAATTTAGTATGACTTTAATATATGAAAATTAAATATATATTAATATAAGCATATATATAAACAATACAAACTAAATAAAAAATGAGTTTTTAATGATTTGGCGAGGTTATCGCGGCTGTTTGAGAAGGGAAGAAATGTTTGAAATGGGCTTCAAGCAATAATTTGTAATAAAAACAACAACATATCCAATATTATCAATAAATTGGAGAAAATATTGATATTATGTCCGATATAAACACTATACAGTAACTCCATGTGAGTTTTTAATGATTTAGTAAGACTATAACAGTTGGTTGAGAAGAAATTGGGGAAGAAATGGTCAACGGGGGATTTGGGCAATAATTTGTAATAAAAACAATAATATCTCCATTATTAATATTCTAGCATCAATAAATTGGAGACAAAATCGATAATATCTCCAATATTATAGATAAATTGGAGATAATATCAAGAACAATATCAAGAATATCTCCAATAATCTAAATAAATTGTAAATATTATTGATAATGCCTCTGATATTATCAATAATATCTTCTATATTATCAGCAAAATTTCGAATAGAAGAAAATTTCAGCTTCCTATAAAATAATTTATCAGCCACCTTCCAAGAAGACATTGTCCGAAATGATATCAATAAAGTAAACACTGCTCAGGGTATCAATGATAGACAGAATAGCAGAAAAAGATAATGCAGATAAACTCAATAGTTGAGAGAAATGCATGCCAATTCCTAAACTTCACATAATTGAACCCAAGTTACAAAGCAGAAAAATGACACAACAGAAATAAATAAAAAGTTCTTCTGCATGGAGAAAACAACGAAAGTTACCAAGCAGAAAATGACACACCAGAAATAAATAAAAAGTTCTCTGGCATGGAAAAATCCTAAAAGATGCACTAGGAGAAAGTGAATTCCATGCTACTACCATCCATTATAAGTCATTGGAGAGAGTATAAAGGGAGAGCAAATACAAGTAAAATCATATCATTAACTGCTACGGGTTTTAAAATTAGAACTTACCCACAGCTTTACCAGAAGAAAGTTGTTGTTGGATGCTAAGAACCTCAGATTCCTCTGAAACAGCAGGTGCAATTCCATTGGGAAATCTGTTAATTTGGACGTCTTGATTTACCTGACTATCTTGTTGACGAGAATTTTCACCCTGCCAAGACTTGGAGATGTCTAGCAAAAATGAATGGCTAGTTTCTTTGTTGGAATCATCCATCCTTGCAAAGGAAAATCGAGATTCATTGTTACTTGTTGATTTCCAAGGGCTAAGCAGTCTTGAATAACCAGCTGTTTTATCACTGTTCCCACGTAAAAGTTTTGCAAGACCAGGACTTGCTAGAGGATCATCCAGGCCAATATCCAATGATAAAATATCTGTTATAATGCTGTTCTCTCCATCATCTGCCTTTGATTCCTCATATGCAACAGAATCTTGGCTTCCACCTCTCTCCAACAATGTGGAATTTTGGGTCCCATTAGACATGCATGTAGAATGAATATCTTCACTGTGACCACAGGCTTCACTAGTCAACTTTTCTTGCTCCTTTTTAGGAGATGTTGACAAAACTGAGGCAGGCACTGAAGAGACTTCAACTACAGGTTCTGCTACACGACCATGCATTGGAAGACAAGAAAGATCCCCAAGTCTTGCTGTGGAAGTTGGAAATATATTCCTTCCATCATGGTTTTTAGCTGGTAACAAGTTTACTCCAATCTTGGAAATCAACCTAGATTCTTCGCTTGGAGAAGATACAGTTTGAGATGTTGAAGCATCTCTAACTATGGCCCCAACCACCAAATCCTTGATGCTAGGCTTGAAATTTTCCAGAGAAGAGACAGAAGGTTGTTCCGATGGTGTTATATCTATATGAGGTTGGCTAAGGATTGTGTTTTTCCTTCCACTATAAGTACTAGTTTCATCAGTAGCTACATGAAGCCTTGATGCTGAGCTTTGTATAGTTTCTTCAACATTAGGATGCCCAATAACTTCGTTACTGGACAATGAATTGGAAACCATTTGTCCTAATCCACTGGAATCAAAAGAGCAGGGAACTGGGATGATTCCTCTCCCGATTTCACCATTCAAGGATGGGCAAGATGGCTCACAAATGGAACCCTTTATTGCCACCTTAGTTTCAACACTCGCCTCAATATGCTGATTTTCTACATTACAATCTTTGTTGGGTTTTGGTATGGGGAATGCATCGGGTTTACTGCTCCCAAGCAGCCGCTGATTTCTAGATGCAACTGTGTGTTCAACATGTGTTTCTTGCTCGCATGTCTGAGTTGGCGATTGAGCTTCCCTGCCAACAGCTGTAAGTGAACTGCAGACATTTGGTTTATGTTTGGACATGCCTTGAGTAACTTCAGCACAAGCAGCTGATGTTGCACTAAGATTGGCCCTGACACCCCTGCATAAGAAAAAGAGTAACCCATAAAAGTTAGAGCATCCACTAAAATACAAAAAACACAAACATGTGAAATTACCACCATACCAAGCTGCTGCTGCTGGAAGCCCACCAGACTTTCCTGTTTCCCCATTCAAAAGAGAGCTTTTACTGTGAACCCCGGTACTCTGCAAGAGAGAACCAAACCAGTCATGAAAACAATACATCAAAAAAAAAAAAAAAGAAAGCACATAAAGCATTATATTCTCATCTGCACATTTGAATGGCCCAGTGGAAAAAAGATAACATAACATGCACCATCATTAGTTTCAAACATCCCTCTAATCAGACACCTAGAATGTAGAATTATCACTTACGTGAAGTGCTGGTTTCACCAAAGTTTTGCTGGAGGAAATGGCATTGTTGCTACAGAAGTTGTCAATTGGTGGAGGTAAAAAACTCCCTGATCGCTGATGAAGATTATTCAAAGCACTTGCAACGGAATGTTGGATTTTACTGGCATCACAACAATGAAACATTTAGGAAATTCAGACTATGATTTCATGCATTCAGAAAGTCTCTAGGCATAGAACTTCCTCGACAAGCTTGCAAGGTAGAGAGAAATGGCAATGATATTGCCCAAAAGAAGCAGCTTTACAAAAATATTAGCAAAAATAGTGCTTTGGAAGAGCGGCCCATCTTGGAGAGCATAAGATTGTCCAATTTATTAAATCTTTAATAAACTTCATGGTAGCTCTTCCACACATCTCCAAATCTTTAATAAACTTCATGAATCTCAGGCCCTATACCAAACTGATGCAGAACCAATAGAGAGAGAGCAGGGGCGAAAGAGGCAAGGATCCTCTAAGGGGAAGAGAAGAGGAAGAAAGGAGGAGTAGGGAAGAAGAGAACAAGGTGGAGGATTGAGAGGAAACTTGGGCCACAAGCAGAAGTTCAGTAATTTCCAAATGCGAAAATCTCGACCCTAATCCAAGCTACCTATTTGTAGCTACAGAAAATAAAGCCCTAAAAAAATAATAAAAAGTAAAACCTCAAATAAAATATCCAAATAATGATCTAAACTGACAATAATGTTTTTAAAATTCCCAATTAAATAAACAACTCCAAATTCTATGCAGTAGCCTTCAATGCTCGTATCACGTTCTTAATCAATATGAGTAAATAGTAAAACATTCTTGACAAAAAAGCATGAAAATGGAGTGAAGACAAAATCTCAAAGTTAGGAAAAAAAATTTATGTTTCCCAAAATCCATCGCTGAGTCATTTAAACGGCAGCATCAAGCAGCTACAAACCTGATTCTTGATGCAAAATGTGCTGAATAAATCATGGGAGGAGCATCAGCAAATGCCTGAGTCAATGGGCTGAGCATTGAGGAAGCCTCACAGTTGTATTTCAGATTTCACATGGCAGATTGCTCTATTGAGGCGCTTATTGTAAGCCCTTTTCCATGCTAGTTATTTCATCCACACGACAGGAAAAGCATACCAGTTATCCACATCCAACCCATAGCACCCAAAGACATGATAAACCTCATGCCTAGTTCAAAACTCCAGAAGTGTGATGGCACGAAAAAATCAAAATTTATTATCTACAAACTTCTCCTGGCTTTTTCCTAATAAATTGCGAGAACGGTATTTCTGCCCACTGCTTGTGGAACTCATCGCATAGAAGCACACCTCAAAGTTTAATTCAACAGGTGCCTACATAAGGCATGATTTTAGACAACCTTCTTTCATGCACATTCAACAAAGTGAATGTCAAAAGCACTAAAATTTTCAGGAGGAAATGTAGATGTCAGTGGTCAAGAGCAGATTAAGCTTGAAGGACAGCCATTGGCCCAGTCCATGATAAAGAAAATGCTAGTGAAGCATCAGCAGTTTTTTTACAGGTTGGTTAAATCTGACAGAAGAGTCCCACCTCCCTGCAAGCAGTCTAAACAGAACCTTGTTTGCAAGCAAAATTGTGTGGCACAGTGCAGTGCCCTGCTAGAAAATGCAATCCATCCAATTATTGTGTTGCCTCATTTTACAAAAATGGCTTAAACATGAGAAGATTTTTTTACGTAAGTGGGCCATGCCAGCGGAAACAGTTGAGATGGGTGCAACGCTTGATTTGTATGAGGCCAACCATATCAATATGCAAAATTTTGAACCAAATAAACAAGTAATCTTTGTTAAATATAACATCATGACCAGAAGGGGAAAATTTGTCCTGCAGCACATATCGAGGGAGTCTCTATCGGATTTAACAGAGTATGCATTCCTTCTTCAATTTATATTGCTATGACACCGACACCCTAATTCTAGGAATTTCATTTCTTGACCTAAATTTATGTAACCAACAATTTTGTTGGCATGGATTCCCATAAAAAATGGAGATTTTCATATCAACCTACAAGTATGCCTGACAATTGTGGATTGAAATACTTTGTTTTATGTTTTGTTAATAACCTATACAAGTTTCAATGCCAATTGCAAATTAGCCTATGCCATTTATGGCCACAAGACAGCTGCCTTGCACCAGTTCATTTTATTGTCCATTGAGTTCCTGGAACTGGGCTGAGGGAAACTATAGAACTGCTCGTCAAGAAACGGACATGAAACAATTCTACCCATATTTCCAGTCTATCTTCTTCCTCACTCCCATGAAAACACCTCTCACCACGTCAGAGTGATGGCAGTCACACCAATGCATCTGACATGACAATGAACTGGGTTGTGAGACACATGACAGATCAAAACTGCTCATCAGTTGGTCCTCATCATTCAGTAACTTCCCACCAATTACAAACTACATACAGATCAGCATTGCTGATCAGTAACTGCCCAGCACCTTATCCAGAGGTCTTTCTCAAATCAAAGATAAAACACACATGAAACTGGTAGCCATTGCATTTTTGGCATGGAAATGATCTCAAATCTGTGTTCAATACCTATCATGCACATTCATGGGCATGTTCAAAGCATCATGATATGTCTACCTCCTGTGGCTGGTAAGGGTGTAAATACAAATGAACGGCATTTTTTCCTAATTTTTAGCATCCATTAGTTTCGTGACCTTCAGCCCACCTGGGTGAAAATTTGCTGGTATTGTTGAAACCTTAACCAACTCCACCAAAAGCTCAAGCTAATAGGCAGGTGATATCTCTTTACTTTAGGACATCACAGTGCAAAGCACAACTACTAAGTGGAGGGCAAACATTAGGGGTTTCACAAGGCACACATGGCACTTTGACAGATCCCCTATTTCCCACACCCACACAAAAGTCATCAAATTGAAAGGGCATTTTCAAAGGGGATTGAATTTCTTTTTGTACTAAAAATCCTTATAAGAACATATATAGATTATCTGTGAAACACAAAACAAAATAGTTTAATCTATAATATTCAATTAGACTTGTAGGCAACCATGAAACTGTAAATTTCCTTCTAAAATGCTTAAAGGAGACCGCTGCTTCTCACAAAAGTTGCCTGTAAAATATTTCAATGGTTTATCGCAAAGAGGTTACAAACTAACCTTTAGTCATTTGTAGGCACCCTTAAGTGTAAAAGTTACAAAAATGAAACCTCTTGAGAGCTGTTTAGATAGGCAGAAAGGGGAAGAAAACTTCTTTCCTTCCACCTTTATTTCACAAGACATTTACCTATCCTAGTTATCTCTACATTTTCTACGGTCTAACCTATCTGTTCCAGTACCAAGTTTATCTTTTCCACAAAAAAGCTATATATTTTGCATTGATTCATTAATTCATTGACATGATTTTCTATCATGGTCAAATCATTTCCTCCCATTCCCTGAAGTAAAGTTACTACCATCCACCCATCCAAACAAGCCCTTAATCTAATATAACCAAAAATGTTAGGACCAGTTGTTTCTGGTTACGGATGCAACTCTCGATCAACCAACGGTTCAAAAACCTGTAATAAGGGAACAGATAGTAACTTATGAACGGCACTCAAGCCTACAAAGCTTCTTATCAATGGTACATGCATGTATTACAAGTATCAATAATCATACACTCAAAAACATCACCTTGGTGCAAGTCCATGCCAGTCATGGTTAAAAGGTGCAAAATATTTTCTGCTGAAAATATTAAACTATAATAAAGTCATACTATAGTATATTCTATCACATTGGTGCAGACGTGCAGTGTAGCAAAAAGGTACACACTTAGCATGAATAGCAATCCTCTAAGCATACATTCATGGAATTAAATTGGCTATCTTTTCATGACCAACATATTCAAAACAACAAAAAGAAAAAGAAAATGAAATTGAAGATTTAAAAGATTAAAAGAGAAATTTAAATTATTTGTAGTATACACTAAAAAATCTAACAGAAGGACAATAGACTACCTCGCACACGTTGAAATTGCCTCGTCTTTTGTGAATGTATCCTCTTGTGTCCCAGCATCATGCAAATACAAACAATCTGGATTGCCACAAGGCTGGACCAGTAAAAACCCTGCTGGTTAACAAAATTTGCACCATAACAAAGAAACTACTTTCATATTGAACAGAAACAGGAAAAAATATCCAAGCAAAACATGTAAAAATCTGAATAATTCACACCATATTTCTCAACCAGGCATGGCAGTACTTTGTTGTTCCAAAGCATGCTCTGCATGAAAAAGATAACAAAGAATAAGAACAATGCAGTGCTAAATGAAGAATCAATTAAGAAGAGTATATGATCAATGGGCACTTGCCTCAAAGATCTACCATCCAAGACAAATCCATTTACCACCTGAATACACCGAATAGCTTCCTCATTCTTTGAATAAGTGATATATCTGTGTAAATATAAGCAGCATCTTGTTAAATAATTTCTGTTGGGAGGCTCAAATTTTGATAAAAAACAAGAAAGCAAAGAGGAAAGACAAATAATGACCCAACCAAAAACAAACAAAGTAAGGACCTCAAAGAATTCTCCATTATAAAATCATGTGCCATCCACCATCCAACTCCAAAAGCAGCCTACAGCCTTTTTTAGCACCAGAAAGGGGAAACCATTTATCATCAAACAACCTCTTCTTATACTGCAATAGCCGAGACATTATTTGCCTCTTTTCAACAGACACTTAAAGTTGCCTCTATTTCTGGATGCTAAGAGATTAGGCAAGCAGGAAACCTCGGAAATCCACAGTTCAAATTTGATGTAATGCATTAAGTTGGTCTTTTAATAAATTTGCATTAGCTTTCTTATGAATGCAAGGGTGACATGCCAACCACCTTATATCATTTGATCATTGTTTTGTAAATTCATCTGCTGATGAACACGGGTTTTTGTATCATCTTAAAATACAAGAGTGCGATGACAACAAAACAATACCATTTTGAAAATGTAATTTCCACTGTAAATGGTAAAATGGTGATCTTGTGTGTTCAAAGGAAAACGCAAGTTGCATGGGGTTGCTCCCACCCTCTTTGCCATGGGGAAATCTAATCATATAAAAAATTAAGAAGTAACAAACTGTTGACATCATTGACCAGCGTAAATATTTACAAACATTTTCCAAGACACCTATAATCTTAGAACCAAGTAAAGATAAGAGCACAGGAAATGTGGTGTGACATGGCATGCTAGAGTAGATAGTCTGGTTTCTTAGAAAATATGAATGGCAGGCTTATGCAAAATGAGAAAATTTCAGAAACAAAGAAATTGGCCATGTACAGAGTTTGAGATGAAGTCAATGGCCATCCAAAAATTTATTTGTCTACAACCATATCAAATACTTAAAAACTACAGATGAATCACAAAAATACAAGTAAATCTTCAATTAATGGAGCACACTGAAGAATTTGTAACACAACCTGCAAAATAATGAACATCACGAATTCTCAATAAGCTAAACAAGGAGAATTGATTATTCACCAGCATAGAAGGGTCTACAAGGACCTGAATTCTTTATTCTCCAACCTAGGGAGTGCAAACCCCAACAACTAAAATGTTTAATGCTATTAAGACAAACATAAATCTGATTATGAATTTCCCCAAAAGAGATTTACCACAAATGAATAAAAAAATACAAAAATTTACATTGATTCCCAACAAAATATTAGAAGGAAAAGAAGATGATAATAGGGCAAAGAAGGATAAGCAGAAGCAAAAGCACTAGGAAAAGGAAGAAGCTGCAGTGACAGAAGGAAGGGGAAGAGGAATAAGAAGTGGAAGGAGAAGAAGCAGGGAAGGAGATTTAAAACAAATAAATGAAAATATACGATGATATCTATGATGGTTAAAAAACACATAAATGGTCTGTTTGAAATCAAGAAAGGATAAGAAAAGAGGGATAACAGTACCTAGAAAATAAGAGGAGCTGAGGGAAAATAATAACAATAGGATAGGGTGTAATATTAGCCATAAAGTGAATGGACAAAGTATGTGTATTTTTTTTTTAATGGACAAATCAGGGGGGATAATTGAAAATATGGTATGACAGGAAAAACATTGACTAACTGGCAGTAGGTAGGAGTCAATAAATGTTACACCAATTAATGGGGTGGGAAAAGAAAGAAAAGGGCATTTCATCCCCTTTCCAAGTTACCAAACTGAGCCCAAGGGAAAGAACAAGATAAATAAATGATTTGAAGGCAATGAAGATATAAGATTCAAGCTGACATAATTTCCTCTTAACAGCAAGTTGAGTGCTCATAAAATCCAAAGATTCACGTTAAAAAGAAAATTATCTGGTTGGATGATCATATTCCTAGATAATAAAATTACCCAGAGAAACTGAAAGAACACATTTGAAGAATAACAAAAATTTTTGCAAACACCAATAATAATTAACAAAGCAACTGTTTCTAGAGAATAGCAATGCGTATTTAACCATACCAACAACCATTCAATGTCGCCAAGGATGTGTTTGGTAATAGGGGGAAAAAGGTGGAAAACTTTTCCACCTTTTCCCCACCCTTTTTTACACACCTTTTGATATGATTTGAAATCCTAACTACCTAACAACTCTGCTTTTCTCCTCATTATTCCACACATTTTTAATCATTATTTACATCTTTCTATACAAAAAGCTACCTATTTTGTCTCTATTCATTTTATTTTTAATTATTACCTTACTTCATCACATCACTCCCTCTCTTTTCCCCTCACTTTTCCACATTCTTTTTTTCCCTACATCTTTTCCCCATTCCCAAACACACCCTAAATAGACAATTCACATTTACAAGCCCTCGAAATATTCTCAATAAAAAGCCAGAAAGTCACTGTAAATAGATTTTTAATCAGAAGGTTTGGCACTCACACACTACAAGAATTGTTAGAAGAATGCTGAGCAGCTCCACCGGTCCGCGTTATAGAAACCTTTAGAATTTTACCATATTGCCCAAAAAATTCTTTCCTCTGAAGGGTCTGCAGAAAGAAAAAGAATTTTTAATTAAAAGTCAAACCTGTCAAGAACTATGTCGAACTACATCCATATGTCTGAATATTTGTGCTCAAATGAAGAAGTATTGAACCCCACATACCTCTTCATCCGCTAAATTAGCAGGTATTCCAACAATATATACAAGATTCCGTTGAATCACTCTAACCGTGCTAAGATGCTTTCTCCCTTCTGACGTTTTTGACTTAGCCTTTTGGGATTTTTGCTTCTTCTCATTGTTTATTTCTGCCAGCCTGCTCCACATGCACAAAGTTTGTCATCTGAATTTTCTAGTCAAAGGATCAACCCTCAAAACACATGATTGTAGAGCATGATTGTAGAGCCAATTTACCATGAATTTGCAGAAGATAAACACGGAAGAATTGAACATACCGTTCAGAACTGACTGTCATCCCCACTATCCTTTCCTTGTCATAAGGAGTACGGCATGCAGGACATCTCCCCCCTGTGTCATCCTTTTCAGCCATATCCATTATATGATGCCAGCACCAAACACAGATCTACCAAAAATAACTTAATGAATATAGCCAGAAATAAAAGGAAATATCTAAGCTGGAAATCAAAATGAACATAAAGAAGGGTACCAAAAAGCAAAAGTGCCATATAATAGTTCAAAAAATTCTTGTGGAAGAGGATGTTGGACATGACAAACCGCTTTCTAATACAATGGAAAGTCAACTTGCAATGGTAATACAACAGAAATCCTGTAAGTTTAGAAGATCACAGGAGTTGAGATAACATAACTATCCAAGACAGAGATAAAAATTCAAAGGCCATCAAAGTTTGCAAATGGAGTAGACTTGAGCAAAACTTGGTAATTGTAGCAAGAAGATTTTGGTAGGCATGTTAAAGTACAGACCATGAACAAGTTAATACCAATTTAAGAACCACGGATTAGACTGTTCATGACATATGCTAAATTCATAATTGCAAAAATAGGGGCAAGATGAAGGTTTATGAGAAGCAAAGCAGAAATATGTCTTGTAAAGATCAGAACTTAAAGAATGTAGAAAAGAATAATTCAAACCTCATATCCACATTTGCATGGTTTCAGTTGCTGATCAGTTAGATCCATCTCCTCCATGCACAGGGGACAAGTCCTTTCAGCATCATCACCCATGGTGTTCCTGGTAAAGTGCAAATTGATCTCTCAACCCCAACCACTGAAGAAAAAGATGTGCCAAAAAGCATGCTAGAGAGTCACACATGATCTAACAACAATGCTTACATCTAGCCACAGCACAAACACAAAAGTGTAAAACAAAGAGGAAGAATTTTAACTCTTCAAAAGAAGGTTGGAAAACAATATCAGAGGAAGAGAAAGCATTTGATGCTCAAAACACCATCTATACTACCACGACAACAGCAACATGATTAATGTTAAATGTAATATCAATGTGTTGCATGTACTTATAAACAAATAGAAATGAAGAGGTTAGGGATGTCCTAAGCACACCAGTGCCCACAGGTAAAGGTACTAAACAATGGTAACAGCAGCAATTGGAGCCCCTATGTTGACAATTATGATCTAACATCCAGTTGGAGACAGTCAGAAGGCAATTTCTGAAACACTCAAACCTTCTAACATTCAAGGCATCAAACTTTGCCTTTGTCACAATCCTGGACTAGAACTTTTTTCTTCTATTTATATTTGCTTTATTTGGAAAGAAACTTCTTCAATGAAACCAGTTTCATGATGAAACCTCTCTGTTTTAACCAGATCCAAATCATCATTCTTGTCTCCACATATTTTTATGATACCAAAAATCATCTTAATTGGATACTTGGTAAAGCCACAATACATGCAAACTCATAAGATCACCTGAAATCACTTTTTTAGACATTGTAACCCGCATAGGTTTCCAATTGAGATGAATTTTGATATTTTGACGAATTAAATAGTATTGAACATGACATTTGGCTTGGATTTGAACATATGAGGGATTTCACAGTGAAACCAGTTTCACTGACGAATTTCCCATTTGGAAACCTTCATTTCCAAGACCTAACTCTCCAGAAGTCCCTGTATGTAAAAACTAAATGGAATGGTACCTAACATTTGCTCAATGCATTAGAACCCCACTAATATGAGGTGTAGGAAGTTAATCGGGGCAGCACATATACCTTGCTTCGAGACTATAAAAATCACACATAAAATAGTGAATGTTCAGCAGATACGGAGCCTAGTGTCAAATGGAAGACTATAGGAACCACATAACTGGAATCATCAATATGCAGCAGAGTTGGAAGCCATAAAAACCACACATAAAATCATCGATAAATGGAAGAAAGAGTACTGTCTTACTGATCATCTTCTAAGTTCTAACCAAGATCAATCGAGATTGAAACAATTAGGACAACTGAAAGTCTGACTAATCAGACAGTAAGAATGGCCGCATACAATAAGCCTCCACCCTGATTGGCCACATAGAATAAGCCTCCACCATTATTATGGTGGCCATGGCAACCAAGAACTCGGACAAGAGAAAAAGAATAGAGTTGGGCACATCTGATGACCCGGTAACATACGGTGTAGGGTTCCAATTCAGACACATCGAAGTGATCCAGATAACAATTGCTACTGCCATTTGATTCTTTCACAATCAGCTGCCAGCCACCGTCAAGAAAACTGCTATTGCATCATTAGTGCATGTTCTAAAGAGTAGCTCGTGTGTAGCATTAGACCCAATCTAAGATATGGAATTCCACATCTATATTCAGCACCTAACACCAAAATTTGGATATCCCTCTTCCTATCACCGACATAAACCTTTCCATCGGTAGAGGGGAAGACAGCGAAAAAAGGACCATTTTACCATCAAATCGAAGCACCCTCAAGATTCTTACCATCGGTCAAGAAAGGACCACCAAAAAACCCAATTCTTTGCCAAATCCAGCAAAAGATCCACAAGAAACCTAATTCCATTACATTCTAGCTCAAAACCCTAGAATTCAGCTACAGAAAACACGGGAACAGGAATCGGAATCGCTCGATTGAGAATCGACATGAAATCCGAATCGTAGAAAGGGATTGGAATTTTCCGGAACTCACATCGACGGATCTCGAAGATCGGGAGATTCTTGAGCAAGCAGCTGGAGAGAGGGAGCTTTGGCAGATCGAGAAATGGATTTGTGTGGGCGAAGTCTTACATATAAACGATCACTTTGGCTAAAGGGACGTCAAAAGGTCTCTTTTCCAGAAACAGTCGTTTTTGACACCCATCCGACGCTTCGGGTTTTCTTGTTTTCGTTTCTGCCACACAATGCAACGCTGCTTGTTTTAAAGACGTGTGTGCCCCTTCACATGCCCAAACAATTCCAACCCCCTCACTTCTATGGTGTAGCTGTAACTACTACAGTACCCGTAGGCTACAGTTTTCAGTCTCATCATACCCAGTATGCAGCTATTATATATATTTATTGATAATTTCAGATATAGCTACATTTTGTCAAAATAATAAATACATTTATATATATTAGAAGTTTATTTTAGATCTGTTAAAAATAGTCAATATTCCAACGTTTGATCGGGTGTAATTTTATTTCAAGTGTCCTAAAGTATCTTTTAAAATAATGTCAATGAAACACACAAAATAAGGGGACGAATAATACTTATATGTTGACAAATCTAAAATAAGCTTTTAAGATATAGGCGTGTTTGCTGAGTTATTTGCAAAATAGATCATAAAGCTTAACATAATTAACTCATGCATGTTTTGAATATTTTGCGTTCATCAGCAAAACCTGAAGAGATTAACGGGTGAGGTTTAAATGCATAAATGTGAAATTTATAAGGATTAATTTGCCGGCATTTTTTATAAATTAAATTCTTTAAGTTTTTTATGTTTACATTTTTAAATCCCAACCATAATCTCCACTAGATTTCCCCACCTATGATCTATTTTATAATATTTGATAACATAAAAAGTTTATATTACAAATATCCAAAATATTGATTTAATTTGCAATTATATAAAGTTACAAGATTTATAAATTATAAATATAGTTAAGTAATTAAAATATGCTGGTATATCTGAAGGGAAAAAAGCCTTAGCTCAAAGTTATTTATTGATTCGATCCATGCTTTATTAATAATCTAGACCGTCCATAGTTTTCATGAATCTTATGGACGGCTCGGATCTCGCTATCATTTCCGTAATAACCGGGAGAAACCCCAACTTACGGTTCTTACAGCTGCCATTCGAGCTAGGGAAACGCCGTCGTAACGTTTTCCTGCGCTGTGAATTTACCAAATGCCAAGCGGCTGGAAATCAAAGTTGGGGGTATATTACCGTCATTCTGAACCGTTAATCAGACATTAGAGACGATATTTTGATATACTCTCGGGAAAAAATTACATGGATGAAGCCATAACTAACACTCTTTGGAAGTTTAACGCATTCATGGACTGAGATTTCCTTCAAAGTCACGTGTGTGTGGATCTGAGCCGTCCATTTAGTTACTCGTGTTGCAAGGACCACCATATAACATCCTTTTAGGCTACTCTAAGGCCAGGGAGTGGTCGAGTTAAAGGTGCAACTCAGATTATTTGGCATCAAAAACTCTAATCATAATTTAAGGTCTAAGACTTAAACCTTAACCCTAACACAACCCTAAATTAAAATCTGAACTTTTCAGTAAGTCAAGTTTGGATTGAATTTAGGTTACATGAATAAGTAAAAAAATGACTATTCATTTTCAATGTTCAAATAAAATTAATCAATCATGTACTTAAAACTTACATATTCGATATCAAACTAAAGTTTCAAATCTAAATAAAATAATAGATTTATCAAATAGTTAAATAAAATATAAGTTTAAATAATATTTAATTAGGTCAAAAGAGATTTTCAAAAAAGACATGGAGATGAGGTTAAAAATAAAGATAAAAGATCAACTAGGGAAAAACATGCTTGTACTAAAAATGTAAATAGGGATCATGAGAATGATATGACATTGGTTTTTCATTTATGCTAAAAAAAAATAGTGTAATGTGAATTATGATAAGCAAAAAATATATAATTTTTTATTTTGTAACTAATAAGATGTAATTCATGAGGGTTTTAGGTTAAGTTGCCATCGACCGAAACCTAACACAAATTATAATTCAGGTTGTCATCAACCCAAACTCTTAAAACATCAAGTTTAGTTTGGATGGGTTTCGGTTAACCCAACCCAAGTTGCAACCCTTAAGTTGAGTTAGGCTTTCATGCCAAATGTGGTCGGTTGTTGGAACTATATGTTGTTGGATGGGGGCATGAACTTGTCTGGTTAACCCCATACGTACCTAATGTGGAAAATTTTTATAGCGTTTTTAAATGTAAGATTGATTAAAAGTTAATTG
>JAYJMB010002827.1:0-14829 GCA_036873735.1 Pouteria campechiana
GAAAAATCATGGTATAATCATGTGGATTTATGGTGTAAAGTGGAGTAACGACCCCAGGAGGGCGGGGCGTTACAATCTGTTACTTCATCTTTTTCTTGAGCTTTTCATTTGTCTGATGTATCTAACTATGAACAAGATTTGAGGCTCTTGTTTTCTTCTTCTATTCCTTACAAAATGTTAAACTTTATTTTCATATTTTTATGCTTTTGTAACCTATTTTTGTATACCTAATCACTTGATAAATATTCATTAGTACGACTTAATCAGGTTTTATTTTTCATCAAAGCCATGCATTCACACTAACAGAGGTGCTCTTCCATTCTAAGCTTAAGAACAGATTGCATTCAAAATAAATATTTAACACTGTTCGATATTTTGGATAGAATTGTTTTGTTCTTGTGCCTTAGAAAATTTCTTCAACTTTTGGAAGGCTTTCATATCTTCTGGACTTCTCGTTTCAACATTTGAAGATGACATGGACATGTGAAGTTTGTCTAAAATGATTTGGGATGATGAGCATGTTCTTAATGTTTTTAGGCTTATTGATTTGTGTTTAGAAGATTATGTGCACGATCATTTCTTAATCTTTTTTAATATTCTAGGATCTTGACAAACTTTCATTAGTACTTAATAAGTTTTTATTTGTCTTCAAAACTATGCAATTTACTAACATAGAGTGCCTAGATAAAGAATTGTTCCCATCCAAGTTACAAATAGTTAATTATTTCATGTCTTATAAAAATGATATATATCAAAGCATATTTTTATTATATGAATGAAAATTTTAAATAATTATCATAAAATGATGTTACTAATAAGAATTTTTATTTTTTTATTACATAAATTATCAAATTTAATCCTCCTTAAATATTTACTGCTTATTAAACTTTAAAAAATAACTATATATAAGTTTTTAATTTTGTAAGAAAATATTAACCAGTTAATATATTTATGTTTTATAGGCTTTAACTAGTTTTATCATCAAGATTTTATGGACTTTAATACTTTTTAAAAAAATTTAACATATTTTTTAATAGACTTTAAGGAATTTAATAAACTTTAATGAAGTTTAATAGATGTTGATGGGCTTTGGACTTTCTTTCAAATTGAGCTTAAATATTTATTCAAGTAATTATACCAATTGAACTTTTTGGTTAATAGGTTTAAACATGATTTGATGGATTTTTAATGAAATTTAATAGGATGTAACACTCTTTAATATACTTTAAAAGAATTTAATAGAGTTAAGCAAATTTTAACAAAATTTAATGGATTTAATGAAGTTTAATAGAGTTAATGTGGGCTCTTTTTCAAAGTGGGCATAAATATATTTAAAGATTCATTAAGGTAATTTATAATGAATTTTTTAATATTTTTAACAATTTAAATAAAATTTTCATTTGAATATATTTAAAGTTTTATAAATTAATTAATAAAAAAATAAAAATTTAAAATTAATGTAGATTTTCTTAATTAAATTATAAGGGAATTAAATAATAAATGTAGGATTTATTAATAAGATTTATAAATATAGTATTTTCATTTATGGTTTTTAAATTTAATAATAAAAATAAAAAAAAATTAATTAAAGATGACTAAATTTAATAATAAAATAATTGAGAAAATGAAATATAAAAATTAAAATAAAATATATTCTTGAATACTCTTCCTTTTTTCTCTTTTTCTTTTTCTTTGCCACCTATAAAATATATTAATGATAGAAGAACACTATAAAAATTGTGCAATGAAAAGAATACTACTAATGGAGAAACACCACTTAAGCAAAAAATAAAAAAATTAAAATATTATAAGCAACTATCTTCTTTAACTAATATATTTGTTATTCAAAATCTATGAAATATTTCTTCATTTTGTGATATTTATTTTATTAATATGTGATAAAATGTTTTAAGTTAAAATAATTTTTAATAATAAAAATTGGTTTATATTAAAATTTTAAGAAAGTCATATAAAAAAAAAATTGAAAATCTACGCTCAGGCGTTCGTGGTTTCTTATTGGATGGATTAGCAAAGGCGAGAGATTTTTGGCTTCGAGAAGATAAGGAAGATTTTATTAAAAGGCTCAGGAGTCAGCTCAAGAGTCAGGACAAAATTCCCATCTTGGGTGCGGGATCTTTGATACAAAAGGTTGCAATGGAGGCTGGAAGGGAGGAATGGGACACTGACAGAAGACGCAAGGAGGAAGATGGCATTGGGTGGGGTCGCGGGGATGGGAAGGGTTTCACTCTGAAGGCTGGGCTTAACTCGCAACCCGTAAAAAACAAAAAGACTCAATCCTTTGACCGGTTGACTCTATATTCGCTACATTTTTATTTTACAGTCCAGATTTGTGTTCTATGATATCCTTAATACAACATGAGCAATTCTGTCTGGTTCCCCAGCCACTTGGATTTGTAAATTTATCCTACGTTTGTGCACGAATTTCGTCGGAGTGGTGGGGCCCATACATAACCCCTTGCTGCTCTGGTCCAAGCTTTGCATCATTTATGGTCGGCCACTAAATCAATTAAAGCATGATTTTTCTTCTAGACGAAGAGAAGGTGCAATTGTGCTGTAGCTGTGTGGCACGTGACATGATGCCGCCACTGTAAAAGGGAATTTAGAAAAGTAGGAGGGTGGTTGGGTCATCGATTTGTCTATTTCCGTTTTTTTGCATGGTGCAAGTGCAACATATCCCACGCCACCCAATCCTTCTAGATGCAGCCGTTCAACGGCAATTAAATCCCTTCATCGAGAAGACTTTTACGAGTCTTTGATGTGCGGCTTACGTTATACTAATCCGTTGTATCTTCTAAGAACCGAGCTTGTGCTTTTTTGACTCGTCACCACCCACACCCAGTATATTTTAAAACCTACAAAATGTCGACATGTACGTAATATGATCGTTGCCCACGTCGGGTACAAAAAAAAGATTACACAGCGTTTTTTTGCTGCGTTCGCAGCATGAAAAAACGTGGCAATATAATCTGGTATATAATAAGTCAACCACACGTATATCAAGTACTATAAATTTGCCAAGTGCGAGATGTATGTCCTACCATCAATTTTCAGAGATCGACGCTCTTCTTTTCATTCAAACTCCTGCACCTCATGTTGTTTCCTTCATCTATATCGCAAAAATTCCCCGTTAACATAACAAAAAATTAGTTCATGTACAGGGTGCGTTGTGTACTATTTTTATTTTTCATTCACTGTGACATTTTTATAAAATCCGAACCACCCATTACACTTTTTCTTATATAGTTTTTATTATTCTAAAATTTATCTTTAGTTAAAAATCATGACAAATCACAACAAATAAAAATTCCTAAGATTACATAGACTGTTACTTTTGAATGTCGTTGTGATTACTTAGAATTTTTTATTAAAATTGTTAGGGAACTGGGATAGACTTTACAACTAGCAAAACCTACTCTGTCAAACCTTGACTCCAATAAGAGAGCAATATAACTTGCGACATAACTCTGCATGTTCGGCCTAAAGGCGGTATTGCTCAAAGTAAAACTCCTAATGAATAAGAGGATGTATTATCACCAAAAACACCTTTTATAGGAAACTTCTTATTATCATGATCATCCTAGCTTATGACATTACCTTTTCTGTGCGCTGATCAAAGTTCAATTATAAAAGCACAAGTATATATACCTTATGGATATAAATTCTCAATTACCATTATACCTCTCTCACGGTCCTATTATTAACTTGAGTGTCGAAGTGTTTATATTATAGCCACCCTAGTACCCTCTGACTTCTTTCTCTATCTTGCACGACCTCTAGACAAGATACTCTATGAGTAGTTTGGGTGAGATCAAAACAGAAAAATGTTTAATGGCTTAACTAAATAAATCATGCCAATCAAAATGGATGATTTCAATCTTTTAAAATGTTACATTACATGAAAAATAAAAAGGGAAAACCAAGTATCATGTACACTAAGGGCCATTCTAGCCTAGCTGTCAAATTTTAGCTATTAAGAAAAATACTTTTAGAAGTAAAGCTTTTATAAAAAGCATTGTAAGTAAAGTGCAGTTAGTGTTATTTGTGAATTTTTCTTAAAAGTGGCAAAAATGTTCTTGGATAACAAGGAGACAAAAGTACTACTTAATTTAACCTATTTAGCAATAAAAATATACTTTTTGTATAAAATATCCTTATAAAAATATATATTATATTTATTAATATGATAAATATTGTTAAAAATATTTCATATATTTTATATACTTTATCTAAATTACATAAAATGTATTTTTATATTTTACAAAAAGTATATTAATATGTAAATATTTTTAAACGAATTTGTACTATATAAATTTATGATATTAAAAATAATATCAGTATATATAATACTTTATTGATACATAATATGTAAATAAATATATATTCATATTATATATATATAAAGAGAATACTTCTATAGTCAAGCTTCATTTGTAGTTAACATTGATAATTATGGGAAATCCGAGTCGACCATTAATCTTATCATTATCCTTTTAGTTAGAAATTCAAAAATTATTTTAATTAAATATTCATATGTAGCATTAACTTAAATCATTTAAAAGTAAATATTAACTCATTAAAATTGTTTCGTTATCTCATGTGGGCTAATTATTTTTATATTTTTATTTCATACATATATATTTACATATATTCATATTTCTATATTTTATCTTCTGTATTATATATTTTTTAAAATTTATTTCTATAGGTTTATTTTTATATAAAAATATAATTATATATTATATATTATATATTTATTAAGATGCGTTACTTTATTAGAAAATTTGTTAAGACTAATTTCTTCAATTAGCTTGATTTTGATGATAAATGTATAGTAAAAGATAAGTTTTGACATGAGCAAACACCTGAGTAAAGAAGTTGAATACTAACATGTTAATTTCCAAGTTTTATAGAACTAAAACGATAAAATTAAGGGAAGACACAAGGAAACTAATTTCAAAGTGACATGGGAAATAAGAACTTGAATATGACTCATGCATATCACAAATCAAAAAAAAAAGGAAGAAAATAAGTAAATGCAGAAGAACAGTTGAGTTTCGCAATTAAGAGGATAGATTAAACGAGACTTCTCCTTTTACAGAGGTCTCAAAAATAACCTAGAATCGAGTTCAAGTTATAAAATTTCCACAAAACCATTATAAAGGAAAGAAATCCTTGTATAGAGGTCTCTAGCACACCCTGGGAAAGCTTCCAAGTTCAATCCAATCTATAGAGGTGTCTTTTCAGTCTAACCCCTTACTTGGCTTGATTTTGAGGATGCATGTGATGTACTAGCTAAGTTTTGATGATGAGCAAACACATGAGTGAGAAAGTTAGGTACTAATAGTTAATTTCAAAGTGTTGTAAAGCTAAAATGATAAAATCAAGTAAACAAACTAGAATAATTTTTTTTGAAGTTATATGAGAAATAAAAACTCAAATGATCAATGCGCTTAGATCACAGATTGAGTTTCAAAGGAAGAAAACAATGTAAATACAAAAGAAAATCACCTTCTAAAATTTCAGAAGATAAACCAGAAGCTTCAAATTGATTTGAAGTCAAGTCCAACAATCTAAAAGTTACTTTATAGGATTCAGAGAAGTCTGAAATTGAATTTGAAGAATTTAGAGGATAATTCAAAAGTTGCAAGTAGTTTGAAATGCTTTAGAGGAAGCTTCAGAGGCAACTTCAGAAGTTTTAAGCATATTCTAAAATGTGGCCAAAGTCTCAAAATATTTAAAGGCATGTTTAAAGGAAGGATTTCAAGCTTTAGAGTTCTATAAGTCACTTTGGAGTCAAGGTCATATCGAAGACAACTTTTAGAGGATCCTTCAGAAGAAAGAATGGAACTTAAGAAGTCTAAAAGACTAGTTTTTAGTGGTTGGAGGAACATGGTTCAATCTTCAAATAGCCTTCAAAGGAAGGATGTTATAGACCCAGAAGTTTAAAATTAAATGTGCAATGGTACCACACACACATGACCTTTATAGTTTTGAAACCAAATTTTAGAATTTTGAAGTATTTGTTGGAGATCTTTTTGATTGAGTAAAATATAAGTTAATAAAAACGGTCAAAAAATTTTCAAAAAATGCAAGCAATGGCTACATTATTTTCTAATGGATATAATTAGAGAATCAAATCATTGGAAGAAGTTAGTTAAGTAATTAAAAAGAGCATTTAGAAGCATTCAAAGTTATCTTCCAATTTCAACTCCATCTGCAATGAACTCTGAACTCTGAACCATAATTTCAATCTACATCTTCGTAAAATTTTTAGGAGTCTAAAATTTGTGTTCTTTATTGATTAATCATTTATTTACTTATCCTTTTATTTTCGTACAAATCAAGCTAAGTAAGAGGTGTAAGAGGTGTTAGTATAAATGCAAGGTTTCAATGATAAACAGAACTTGATTAAAGATTATGTACTGATGGTTATCACCAAAGCACTTAGCATGCAAAATAAAGTTGCAAGTCTCACGGATAAATGAACATAGAGAAGGTATTCCAAGCCATTAATCTGTCTGAATGAAAAGATAAATACCTTGGGCAAGTGTAGAAGCAAAAGATGAAGTACGGCTATAGTCAAAGCTCAAATGAAAAGGAATCAACTATCACCATTCATCTGTCAAAGTGAAGTTTATCTTTGATGAATGCAAAGCAATGTGCATATAACAGACTTTGTCTGTCATAAGTGAGTCATAGTCAAACAGCTCACCAAGCCAATGATTATCTATTAAAAATAGACAAAGATGGAGCATTGAAGTTTGTCTGTTCATCTACTACCTGCTACAAACAATCCAACATACAAAAGGATAATTCGTCTATTACTTACAATAGACAATTCAACAAATGAAGTGCTAAAGAGATGATTTTTCTATGCTCCTATGATTTGTCTATGCTCCTATAGTCCATTTATTACTTACAATAGACAAACCAATAAATGAATTATTGTAAATATAATTCATTTATGCCTCTACAATTTGTCTATGAGTTACAATAGATAATCCAATAGATGAAGTGCTGGAAAGATAATTCATCCACGCTTTTACAATTTGTCTATTACTTACAATAGACAATCCAACAGATGAAGTGTTGGGACGATGATTCGTCTATTATGTGCAATTGACAAACCAACAGATGAAGTGCTAGAAAGACAATTCATCTTCGCTCACTAGATTCGTCTGCTACTTACCATGGACAAATTGAAAGATGAAGGGACTTTCTCTGATGAATAGCTGCATAGATACTTAGTCTGTCATAAGTGAAGATGAGCAACAGACAAACTGAATCATTGATCTTCCTTTAGCATTAATGATACCCTTTCCATTTTGATGAAAGAATCAGCCATTGTAGCAACTCTTCGACCGATACTTATTAAAAATCAGGAAATCATCTTCTCCAAGGTCAGTGCTACAGGCATTCTAGCAGACGAGGATTAAGCAAAAGTTAGAGAATTCAAATGTGTTCATCAGAACGGCCTTCTATCATTAATGGAGCTCATCTACCACCAACGGTTAGAATTCAAAGCGGTTATAAATGCAGTATCATGGGATCAAGAAAAAAAATCAAAGAAAATATTTAATATCCTCCTGAAAGCATTTACTAAATTGAGCAAAAACCTTTTACATCTTTCAAGAGTCATGAGCGTTACATTCAAACCTTCTTCAACTTTCTTTGAAGGCTTCTAAGATCATTTACTTATGCATTTAATCTTCATAAATCTTCCCTTATGGTTATTGAGAAGTATTATGCTTTAAATTTTGATATTTATTATAATTCCCTTGAGCTAGTGGTTCAGACTAGACTCAAGAAGAGCTATAGTTGTCTAATTGCATACAAGAGCTATTTACGTCCCCCTAGAGCTGGAATCTAGAAGAGTGCTAGGAGCATTGTAATTATGCCTCCTGGAGATGGAATCTAGAAGAGTGTTGGGAGCGCTATGTTTATGCCCCCTAGAGCTGAAATCTAGAAGAGTGTTAGGAGCACTATAGTTATGTCCCTTAGAGCTAGAATCTAGAAGAGTGCAACGTGCGCTAATTATATTTCTACTATTAGGGATAGTGGAACCCAAGACACTAAGAGAAGAGTGCTCTTAAAATAGTGGAGTAGAGTATTTACTCGAACCACTATAAAAATCTCTGTGTCTTATTTATTTGTGTATTGATTGAGTTATTAGATTGATTTCTAGAGGAACGTTTGATCTTAAAGGGGTTTAGAAAAATTTTAAGTGCCCAAGTCACCCCTCTCCTCTTGAGTATTTGCGTAAGCTTCAGGACCAATAAGTGGTATCAGAGCATACTACATAAACATTTATAGTAATCTAATGGCAAACCCATCATCCTCTTTACACATATTCACCGAGGGGCAATCGTCTACCTGGCCACCCCTATTTGATGGAACCAACTTTGCTTTCTGGAATATGAGGATGAAACAATTCATTATAGACAATGATATGGAATCTTGGAAGGCCATTAAAATTGGAATCACTCTTCCCACTACTGAAGTATATGCATGGACTAAAGAGGAGTCCACTTGGTACAAAATAATGCAAAAGTTATCAACTCTTTGTTCTGTGGACTATCCTCCTCAAAGTTTGATAGAGTTTCCTCTTGCACTACTGCAAAAGATATTTGGGATAAATTAATGTCTATATATGAATGATCATCACAGGTCAAAGGAACTAGATGGAATATGTTGATAGGAGAACTAGAAAATTTTTAGATGAAAGAAAGGGAGATCATATTATGCTCATTTTTAAAAAGTTACTGATGCTTTGAAAGGTTTGGAAAAAGAAGTCACAAATTCTGCACAACTAGAATCTTGAAATTAGAAGATCATAATGATAGAAGAAGCAAAGGATTTGAACACTCTTCTAGTGGATAATCTCATCAGGTCATTGATATCACATGTGCTGATCAAAAGTAAGAGAGAGGAGCCAACGAAGCAAAAGAAAAGTATTGCTCTCAAGGTGACCAAAGAAAGTAGTAGTGACCCTGCATCACAATCTCAAGATGATATGGCCATGTTAGTCAAAAACTCTAGAAGGTTCACAAAAAGCAGCAAAGTTAACACCTTCAGGAGACAACCTAGACAACATAAGAGAACTACTGAAGGAAAGAAGGATCTCCCCACATGCTATGATGTGGAGGGATTGGACACATGTCTCCAGAGTGTCCCAATGAAGAAAAAGTAAATGTGAATGAGAAAGATAAAAGAAGAGAAAAGAAACACTTTAAGAAGTCATCAAGAAACCAAGCCAGAGGAATATGCATGAATGATGAAGACTCATCAGAGACAAGCTCAAGTGAGAAAGGTGACAATGAAGTTGGACACCTTAAAAGAATATGTTGTATGACTCACATGGAGAACAAATCAACAGAGCAAATCTCCATTAAAGAGCAATGCACAACAGAGCTAGAGATGGTGGTAAACTCTTACTACTGTTCTAACTCTTGAAGCTCGATTAGTACTTACGTCAAATGCAAAAAGTTTGATGAGTTACAACAGCCATACAACTCTCTCTTCAGTGAGTTTGATTATTTGGACAAAAATTTACTCAAAAGAAAAGATACTTTGATGCAACTGTCAAAGTAAATTCTACTCTAGCAAAAAAAATCTATCTCTACAAAAAGAGGTTGGAAATCTAAAGAAGGAGATAGAAATATGGAACAGTATGTTGAGTAAATTCTCAAATCCAGGAGAATCTATCACCAAGTTCAGGAGAATGACCAGACAAACTAGTAAAAAGGGACTTGGTTGTAAATAGTTAGATAATGAAAATTCATAAAAAATTATTGGATGGTCCAAGGGAGTGAACCTCATAGAAGAATGAGAAAACTATCCAAATATTAGAATGTTCATAGGTTATCCTTGGGTAAAGAAACTAATGGAATATAGTGCACCAAAAAGAATTCCAAACACTTGCTATTTCTACAACAAAATTGGACACTGATAAGCTCATGTTTTACCATATTTTAATACCTAGATCTGCATATATTTTGGATCCTCTTTTGATATAAATTTAGCAGTTTATAAGTGTATTCTAGTAAATCTGCACCTAATTTGGTTATTACTGGATAAGTGATATGTTGATTTATTATATCTATTTATAGATAATTAAGTACAAAAAATGAAAGAAAATATTAAATACATCAAGATGGAGAAAGGACCAAAGCAATGGAGTTTGGATAATGAACAAGTGACTGAAAATGAAGTTACTAGTTGAAGAAGCTGAATGTAAAAAAGCACCACTTTGACACGATTTCTAGTACTAATTGAGATGGATTCAGTTCAAGTGTTCACCATATAAGTGTATCCCTGTATCCCTTGAAGTTATATATCCAAAAAAATCAAGAATCATAGGATTTGAATTTGAAAAATGGAAGTTATGGCCAAAACAGTACAATTGTCTCAAACTTCAATTTTGCTGACAGAAATTTCAGATGTTCAGAAAATGACATCACTTTTGGTCCTATTTTGTTATATTTGTTGGATGGTTTGGATAACATGTTCAACATAAAATTTATATATCTAGATGTTATCTTTCTAATTCATCATGAATTATATAATTCTGAGATCATATGAGGAAGTTAGGGTCAAGACAGTCAATATATCTCTGGTGGATAGCAAATTTTAAGGCCGGGGCACCAGCACTGTCCAGATTTTCTACATGATTTTCTGCTTTTGTTGTTGCATAGCTTTTTAAGACAATGAGAGAGGGAATTTGGGAGCATCTTTCTACTTTCCTTCTAGGGTTTTTAGAAAGGGTTCTGAGGGGCGGAGCTTGGTTTTCTGGAGGAGAAAGAGGGAGATTTCAAGTAAGCAAGAGGAAGAAGAGAAGATGTTCTTCATTGTGATGATCCTATCTAAGGGAGTTGTTTTGATTTATATTATGAACTAAATCCTTTTTTCTAGGGTGAAGATATAACCCTATTTTATACTCTTGGTTATATAGATTGTTGTTTATTAATGACTATATGATCTTGTTTCATTTATTATGTTGTTTGTAATGATTTGATTCATTTTATTGCTTGATCACCAATATTATGAGTTAGATTGATTATGTAAGCATGGTTAAGGTAGACACCATATGCTAAACCATGATCTCCATTGAATGAAAAGGATAGATGGTTAAGGTAGACACTATATACTAAACCATCTTATTTTGGTGCATTATGTTCTTGAGTTTAATGGGTTTTCAACTCAATTATGCTACACACCATAGGTAATTTGAATGAGTGAAAATACTTGATTTTAACCCACTCACCTAATGGTAATGATCATACATTTGAAAGAACAAACCCAAGTAAAGCATTGAATCCAACATTCCACTAGTAAAGGGGTATCATTTAGTTGTGAAATCGGATCCTTAATCCCTTGCATCTTGTTAATCTCCCTACATTATTATTAGTCATTGATTTTTACCATTCCATTAAGTTTATGCAATTTTATTCAATATTCCAGAAGATTCATTTAGCTTTAAATACATTCTTTTTAAGCATAGTGTAGTTCAATAACTAAAACTAGTTAAATTGATTTGGTCATTCTCTATGGGATTGACCCTTTCATTAAACACTATACTAGTATATATCCATGCACTTGAAAGGAATTATAATTTGAACCATTAAGTTTTTGGCACAGTTGTCAGAGGATGATTCTAAATTGATTTGATTATTTTAGTTACAATTTTCCTTTTCCTTGTTGTAGGTTTATTATATTTAGGATTTTTAATTATTTCTTTCTTTCTTTTTACTGAGCTGTGATTGTAATGAAGAAGAATATTTGGGAGAGCACATAGAAAATAGGGTGGCTCGATAAGTACAGTAGCCGATGAAAGAGTTTGCATGCCCTACCATAGAAGATTGCCTTCATGCATTATTTTGAATGATAATGCTATGAACTATTTATTAAAGCACATATACTTTGACATGGTTCCTTCTTTTTATGATTTTTTTGTAGAAGATCCCTTAACATTCATGCATGAATTTTACTCAACTATCCAAACTTTTCCTTTGTAGGGACTTATTGAGGATCAACTATGCATGAGATGCTTTCCATACACCTTGAAGGATGCAACTAAAACCTGGTTTATGACATTGGCTCCTGGTTCACTTACCACATGGGATGTAGTTTATAATGAGTTCATTGGTAAATTTTATTCTCATGCTAAAATTACTAAACTAAGAGGTAAAATAACAACTTTTGCTCAATTGGAAGGTGAGGCATTTCACGAAGCTTGGGAAAGATTTAAAATGCTATTGAATCAATGTCCTCACCATTGTATTCCTTTAGAGTTGTTAACTCAATTTTTCTATGATGGATTGACACAAACATGCCAAGTCATGGTTGACAATACTACAGTAGGAGCCATGGGAGAGAAGAAGGGAAGGAGGAGGCATATGAACTATATGAGATGCTTGGAACAAACTCACAACTGATGAGTGTTAGTGGTAGGTCCAAAGGAATGTATGAATTGAATTCTAACACTAAGCGTTCTATGCAGATGTCAGAGCTTTTTGAGCAAATTAATATGATGTGCTCTATGGTGATGAACTAGAAACAACTAATTACTACTAAGGCATGTTCTATTTATGGTATTTCTAGTCATTCATACAATTCTTGTCCTTCTAGGTAGAGTTTTGCAAAATTTTTAGGACAAGCCAATGAGATGAATTTCTACAACCAACCACCACTTGGTGAATCTATATCCAGATTAGAGAAGTCATCCAATTTTTCATGGAATATGTTTTCAATCAAAGAAACCTACTCTTGAAGAAACATTGCAAAGTTTTATCCAGGCAACCCAAACTTGATTCTAGAATGATGAAACATGGTTCCAAAATATTAAAGAAAGTTTTCAGAATGTAGAGGCATCGATGAATATGATAGAGACTTAGTTGGGGCAAATTGTAGAGGCTGTGCAAAGTCACACATCTATAAATCTATCAAGTCAGCTTAAGTGAAAGCAATCACAATATTAGGAGGTAGTAAGGTAATACATGATAAGGTTGGCAATTTGATTAATGATTCTAATATCTTTGCAGTTGATGAGGAGGAGGTAAATGCAAGGAGAGCTGTGTTTTCAATTTTTAACCCTCCACTCAACTACAAGCCACCACCACCTTATGATCCACTTATTCCATTTTCTAGGCATTTGAAGCTAAATAAAGTTGTTGAAAAACCTTATGATGGTAATGAGAAAATTCTAGCCTTAGATGTTTTCCCACAAGAAAAAGCTAATAAGATGATTGAAGGCTCAGAAAAGGAGAAGATTAAAGAAAAATCTGAACCGGAGCAATTACCTCTTTTTTTAAGGTATGCATCTATAGGTAATGATTTATGCTTTTCAATGATTACTTTTTATTCTTTTATAGGTATGGAGGAGGACACTCTCATGCAATTCAAAGATCATACTATGAAGTTTGATATTTTTATGGAGATGGAGTTGTCCAATGAGAATAAGAATGGTCTCAAGATGAATGGAGTGGTTAGAATGATAGAGGAGTTTTTAAGAGAGCCCATAAACATGTTGGTCCTAGTAGGATAGGCTAGAACCCACGAGGGGGGGGGGCTGAATTGGGTTTTATAAAATTTACTTCTTTTATGTTGGCGTGCTAATCAAAGTGAAGCAAATGGATCAACCAAGTAAGAATATAAAGGAAAGATCAAGCACAGATAGCAAACGCAACTTATAGTGGTTCGGGCCCTCTCTTAACACCTACTCCACTCTCTAAGTAAGCCTTACTTACTGCACTCAAGTTCCACTAATCTTCTATGGAATCACACTTGGTTTTCCTGAGCTAACCAAGAACTCATACACTGCTTTTACAGAGCTCACCAAAAACTCACTATGTCAATTTTCATAAGCTTACCAACAACTTTCACAATGTTGGTTTTCACAAAATCACCAACAACTTTAACTATATTAGTTTTCACAAGCTCACCAATAACTTTAACCTTGGTTTTTAAGCTAACTAACAACTTCTACAAATAAAATAAATGAAATTAAGAAATTACACTTTTTGATGTGTTTCTTGTTGAGCGCTGAGGAAGATCTTTAGATGCGGTTCTTCTTGATGTAGAAACTCTTCCTTTATGTTGTGGAAAGATTGGCCTTGAAGGAGATTGAATAATGAAAGATCTTTTGGAATATTGAAGTGGTAGATCTTGGCCTTTAGGATTCACAAGAGGATTTCTCTCTTTTTCTTGTTTGTATGTTCTCTTTTTTGCTCTCTCTCTCTCTCTTCTTATTCAAACACCCCTTGAGTGTTCCTTAAATAGATCTTGAAAACTTGATTGTTGGATGAGGAGCTTAGAATTTTTGTTACTTACAACGTTCAAATTTTTTATTATTTGGCATCGTTAGGTGGTATGGTAAGCACCTGGGCCAAGCGGTTGTGCGCTAGGCGATATGCTAGGTGGCTGGGCCAAGCGACTGTGGATAATTTTTTGGATTTTCTTCCAAGTGAATCTTCCTTCCTCCTAGCAAGCGGTATGGTAGACGGCTGCCAAACCGGTTGTGCTCCCGGGTAGTAGGCACAGGCAGTTGGAGAATTTGCCAAGCAGTTCATCTTCTGGTGCTTCATTTCTTGATTCATCTAACTGTCTATTGCCAGGCAGTTGCTTCAAGTGGCTGGCATCCTTCAATTTTGTTTTTGCATTTTGTTTCTTTTTGAAACTTTGCATCTTTTATTTTAAATCAAAATGCATTTTTCACAAGTTGTATATATGAAGTATGAATAGTATATTTGATTCATACTTTGTAATGGATGTATATATTAAGTATATTTTCTTTTATTTGTTCATACACAC